>JABSTQ010009795.1:680000-795497 GCA_013358835.2 Ixodes persulcatus | reverse complement strand
CTACTTCCCGAAATATCGTCGACGAACAAAAAAAAAAAAAGTAGTATGCGTACAATACTGTCAAGTATTCAAAAGAAGCGGTCGTACTGTTTAAAGTAATGTCGTCTACGTGTCCACCTTTCTTTCTCGGTTTCAGGAGTTGAATTTTTGGGGAAAAAAAAATTTGTGTCCGTGCTTACGTTTCTTTGTTTTTTTTTTTTTCTGCGCGCGCGTCGAAAACGTTTTTCGGGCTTCTTCTTTTCTTATTTTTTCGAATAGCAAGGATAAATATTCCGCATTTTAGACGTGAAAAAAAAAAAAAACAGCTTTTATGAGCTCCCCATTTCGGGAAGTGATGTTACGAGCCAAGAATTTACGATTCGTGATAAGGTACGTCTGTTCTTCTACAACCTTTTTTCCTTTCTTTTTTAACAATTTTTGCGACGTTGGCGAACATGAGGCAATGAATATGCATCAAACAAACCAAAAAAACGACGTCGTGCATTTTTGTAAACGCAGCGCACGCAATCTACTTTTTCACAAGTTGCTGGAATCAGAAGGAACACAAAATCACAGACAAAGGAAAGAGCAGGGAGTCATTTACTGGGAATAATCGAATTTATTCCGCGTCTTGAAATTGTAAACAACCGCCACCGTTTTCCTCTAATCGTTCGGGCGTGTTTCCAGAGATTACCTCCACAACACCCGCTTACCTATAGCTGTCCAAACTTAAACGCACATACCATAAAATCCCGAAAGGTAACCCACCCGTATTTTTGGCTTGACTCGCAATCTTCTTTTAAACAACGAAAGAGAGCCTCCTCTTAGTAACCGTGGTGTTGGGATCAATGACGACCTCGACGTAAATGCGTCTAGTTAGCTATAGCGCGATATAAGCAAAAATTGCTCACTGGGAAGTACAGTCATTTTGATTCATCGCCCCTCGGCGCGATAACAAGTTTTGCGTCTCGACTGCAGAGACGCATTATCTAAAAATATATTTTTTAAAAACTTTTCTCGATTGCACACCGAAAGTTAACCCACTCCTTAATTTCACCATATGTTTTCTCGATTTCAGGTGGGCCATCTTTCGGGATATTACGGCAAGTCTCTACCTGTCGAAATTTAAAGCGATGGTTAGATGGCGCAAGCCACCACCCAATCCATCCACCCATCCCTTCGCAGACTAGCGAGATACGGTGGGCTAGAGTCCACCATAAGCGCATCGGACGTGCAAAAACGGTTTTCTAAAACTCCCTATACAGTTCCCGACCGTGACGCCTCGAATCGGGATTTGGGCTCGCCGTGACGTCACGAGCCGCAAACCTGGCCACTCGGATCGTCCGTAGGGAACGACAAGGTCGATGGAGTGAGCAAAAAGCACGGTGGAAGTTCGGGGTGCGCGCATTCTTACACATGATACCGACGATGCCGACCGTTACGCTTGATTCCGCCGATGAGGGCAACGGTAATCCCACCAAACACGTCATAGGGAGCTTTTGGCCAGTAGTGAAATTTCGACTCTAGAGACACCTTCGGTCGCGGACGTCACCAATAGCCTTTCGAAGCGCTCATCATTCAGGCGAAAAGAATGTCACCGCGCGCTGTGCGTCGTCAGCGCATAAGAGCGGTGACGCGCACACACTCCTAGCGCGTTCCAAACCCCAACATAGAAATGTGGCAAGAAGGCGATTATTGGGATGGCCATCGTCAAAAAACAAAACCACGCAGCGTCAAACAAAAAAAAAAATAATAAACGCGAAACAAAGAACGGCAGCTCACTACAACAGTCGTTATCACCATCACCACTGGAGTCGAGGCCACCAGGTACGTATACTGCCACCCCAAAAACTTCATGCGGGGAACATAGCCGCGCTCCACCCCAAAACGCGAGCGCTCTCTCCGCGCAGGGAGACGCGCCGACTGGGCGACGCAGCGCGCATGCCAAAGTGAGGGAGACTGCCGGGCGTAGAGAGAGTTGAGCGACGCAGCAACTCGGACCCACGGTATACGCTATTGAAGGGTCGGAAACCGTACTGCGCAGATTGTTTACAACCTGTTTTCCGGTGTCTAAGTCGCCTTTATATACTTTTTGCGGTATTATACGATCGTGATTTGTGCGCGAGACAGTTTCGATATTCTCACCAAATGAATCGTACTAGAAAAAAGAAACAAAGAAAACAAACGACTCCCACGGCAGATTTGCGCAGTTGAGGTATGGTGCACGGACCGCGCGTTTTCAACCAGTGTTCTACCCGCGCAAAAAAAAAAAAAAAAAGTTTTTTTTTTTTGATTGATCACGTCATGAAAGTGTCAACAAAAGTTTTAAAAAAGAAAAAAAAAACGCGAATTTTACGCCCGAAAATGCGGTACTCGTGCGTATGCAACCGTTGCCGCTCGGCGAGGAGGACGAGGAAAGCTGGTGGAGAGGTTGAGAGAAAGTTGGAGACGCTCAGAGACGCTCACTAATCTTTTCGGCTCTCTCGCCTCCTGCTCGCAGTTTATATCGCAAACCCCCGGTCCAAAAACCACGTGACCCCCGATCGAGCTGTTGGAAACACTCCCAAATGTGGGCACACTAATCGGGCGTAGTGTAACGACCAGCGCGGGGTCCCCCAACCTTTTCGCGCTCGCCTCGTGCGCAGCCCTGTAATTACATGCGTACGAATGTCGGATGGGGGTCGCGCCGAAAACAGTCGCACCCCCCCCCCCCTTTCCTTACTGCAACACGCGGACCTTTGCATAATCCGGTAAAAGTGTCCATCCCACTGTTCTCGCTTTCTCATCGCCTTCTCTTTCACTCCCTTTTCGTCTCTGTCTCTCATTGCTTTCTCTCTCAGTCTGTCCCCTCTTGCAGAGTCTCCTTTCTCTATCCGTCTGTGTTTTCCTATCTCTTTCTTTCTATCTCTTTCCCAATACCTCTGCCTGTCTCTTCTCTCCTCTCACTCTCTCTCCCTGCATCTTCTTTGTCTACATTCTTTATTTTCCTATACATCTTTTTTGTATTTCTCTCTCTTTACCACTTTTCACTCTTCGCCTAACTGATTCTTCCTGTCTCTCTCCCCCCTTCCCCTCTAAGACCTCTGTCTGCCGTCTAGACTCCCGCCTTTCACATTTCAGCGACCGACAAAAACGACAGTCTGTCAGCCGAGAAGGAAGAAGCGAGGCAGTAGAGACACAACGACCTCGTCCACACTACAGCGACAAACGACAAACACCACGCGCAAACAAGTCAAACGTTTTGTTGGCCTACAAAAATCTGTCGCATTATACAAAAAATGTTTAAAAAAAGGGGGGGGGGCCTTTAAAACACTCTTAAACAATACACTGCCAAGAGGACGAATCTTATGCCTCGCCTCACCTCGCCTCGCCTCCCTCCCTCCCTTCCTTCCTTCCTTCCTCTCTCTCCCCCTCCCCCTCCCCCTCCCCCTCCCCCCCCCCCACCCCACACACACACACGCAAAGTCTCAGGCATCCTATCACTGATCTGCAGGCAACGATATAGAGAGTCGATAAAAACGACCAAACACAAATCACCAAGCAAAAAGCACGAATACGATAAGCCACGATACGAGTTTCTCAAGCTGTCCGTAGATAGCACAACACACGCGTAGAAGCTGCAGCCTTCGCATTACACAAATCCACGCGCTCACTATAGAGCTCACCAAATTTCCTCAGTAAACCAAGTTCGAAGTTTATTTGGAGCGCGCCGACTTTCTGCAACGTACCTTCCGCCGCAAATCGTTCATTCCAGAAATCCAAGATACGTCAGTTGCAGTTCAATAGTAACGCCGACCTTCTGCGTGCTTTCTGCCGCCGTCATTTATGCTAATTCACATTTACAATGTAGCGCAACGATAACACGCAGGAAGGAGACAGAGATAGGAAAGAACGCAGACTCACAACCAGGTATTTACTGTACACGTATCGTGAAAGTGTAAATATGCATTTGTAAATATGCAAAACCAACTAGCCCAACAGCTCATTTCGATATGCTAATACACCACGCGGGTTCTTCATATTCGAAGCGCTATTCGATGAATAAAGTATATGAGATAGCGCGCATAGGTTGTCAATTTTCAAAGTGAAGATCTACTTTTTTTTTTTTTTTGGGGGGGGGGAGGGGGGGAGAGGGGGGAACGGCGCGGAATTGTGTCAGAGTACAGAAAAAGACCGGGTTCGTCCTGGCGTAGTGCCAAGTTGGTTTCAAATTGCGCCAAGACTAATGCATATACAGTATACTCTTCTGAAATTAACGTTCACCTGTGGCTAGAATTACTTCTTTCGCTACCCGCAGAGCTTAAGAGAAATAAGGATTTTATTTTTGTCGTTTTTTTTTTTTTTTTGGCGACTGGGTATAAATTTTGTTCACAAAATCTTGCGCGTTTTATGTCAACGGTACAATGGTATACTCAAATGGAAATCCGAAACAATCTACTTTCTTTTCTGTGTCGTATGTCTACATTTCTTCGGTAATGTTTTATTTTCATTCATTATTCAGACACACTGCCGGCTCTCCGTAGAGGTCTGAAGTTGTCGCAGGTCGCTGGAGAGGCAAAACTCACCTACGACCTGTCTTGTACACCTTACTCGAAAAACAAACAAAAACGAATCGAGTCAAATTACAATTCCTCTCGACGAAAAGCTATACAATTATATTACTCGATTAATCGAGATGAAAAGTATAATTAGCCGTTACCCCCAAAAAAGTAACCCTTTACGCTTCCGATTATTCTTCCGATTTTCAAAACGACAGATTCTTTTGTCAGTTTGAAAAACGGGTCTTTCGCACTGTCAATTATCGGATTATAGAATCACCGAATTATAAGCTACTTATTATCTTCTTAATCCACCGATTTCGATAGAACACTTTCCCGTCAAAGACTTGGTTCAAAAATTCCTCAGAAAAAACTTGTAAAAAAAAAAACAGCGCTTAAAAATATTTCAACGGCGGACAGATGCATGCGAAGTGGTCAGAGGGGGCTGTCCGAAAACGAATTACGTTTATCAGAAATATAGACACGCACAAAAGGAAAAACACGAATATACCTCCCCGATCGTAGCCATCTTTAACAACGCCCACGAACGACGAGTGGCGAACCATATTTAATTTTAAAGACGCAAAAAGATGGCGCGTGTGTCGTCGCGCAAGGACGGGCGCTTGAAACGTGCACACGCTAGTGGTGAAAAACTATCGACAGTACTATCAATAGTATCAATAGTCGCCAGAAATCTGACTATCGATAGTAAAACTATCGATACTACTATCAATAGTCGACTATCGAAAAACTATCGATAGTACTATCGATAGTCGGCTATCGAAAAGCTATGGATAGTACTATCGATAGTCGACTATCGGAAAATTATCGTTAATCGACTATCGGAAAACTATCGATAGTCGACTATCGTAAACTTATCGATAGTACTGTCGACGGTTTACTATCGAAAGTTTTCCGACATTAGAAAGTTTACGTCGCTCCCTCCTCTCCTTTTCTCGCTTTATTTTTTCAAATCATTGGGACACCAAGTAGCCCAAACACTTACCATCCCAACTTTGGTTCAGCTTTCAGTGATGACGAAGAAGGGAGTTTGAGCGAAGAGAGGAGGAAGGGAGGCGAGCGGCGGTGCGGCAACTGTGTTCGCTCTAGTGGTGCAGAACTATCGATAGTCTGCATAGTCACCAAAAATCTGACTATCGATAGTAAAAAAAAACTATCGATAGTACTATGAATAGTACTATCGATAGTCGACTATCAATAGTACTATGGATAGTACTATCGATAGTCGACTATCGATAGTTCTGCTACACTATCGATAGTTTTTCCAAAACTATCGATAGTCGATTTATCGATAGTTTTGCATCACTAGCGCACGCTCGATTCCCGTTTCAATTGTCGCGTCTCTGTATCTACAGTACATACCCTAATATCCCGTGTTTTCATTATTATTACTTTTTTATTTCTGTAGGGGCGCTTTATACAACATGCGGAAATTTGCCGCTCTCATTCCATTCACTGACGAGAAGAATGAAACTTTCTTTAGCATACGCGCGCATATATTGCGGACATTTTCCCGTGCAGTTTCGTCCGCGCCAACGTACAAACATACTTAAACAGACGCACGACTTGTACGGCAAGTTTCATTTTTTAGCCCTTGATAGGTGGAAGCAATTTGCACAGAGGTCCGATTAAGAGATGGAAAAAAATATGCTACTTAAATGGAAACCGAGCGATCTGTCCACTCGACTTCCTTCTTCGTCGTCTTTTGCTAAATCAGCGTTAACACGGCCGTTAACTATTCCACCCTCTAAGAACGTTTAACATTCGTTCACAGTTATATGCGCATAGAAAATAAACGCTGCTGCAAAGGCTCGCGGCCATTCCGGCTCTCGGCGTCTCTCTACGCCTCGTCGAACTTGGAAGGTCACCATTTTTATCCTTTGTCGCTGAACACGTGAGACGTTAAGAGTGCACTCTACAGCGTCGCTTCAACTCGTCTTACATGCTACGCGTTTACAACGTGTCCCCCGTGAGGCTGTGGGCCGTTTCAAAGAGCCATAAAGGGATACTACCGAAGGCGCAATTTCAAAAACCCCGGGTCCGGTAAACGCGATCGGTGTAATTAAGACATGGTTTCTACGAGAACACGTATACAGTCAGGCGCGTATAAACTATCTCAAGCTCCAAGTTTGGGGATTGCGAAACGGGCCACATGTCGCGGCCCTCGTGAACGGAGGCGGCCCCGACTGTAAAAAAGTTAACCATAAAATGTGGCTTTGTTGTATCATTCAAAAGTTGGAAGCGGGTTTCCGAAATGTTCGGTGAATAAATGGCGTTTTAACGTGAAACGTTCTTTGCCTACAGATGTTCGGCATCTCGTGAAGCCCGGATAAAAGCCTGTCCGCGAGGCTCAACACCGATTGGTTGACGGGTGGGAGAGGAGTGAGGCGCTCGGCGCTGATTGGTTCACGGGGGAGGGGGTCACGTCACCGGAGGGGTAGGCGAGGAGGCGTTTGGCCACCTGTGCGCACTGGGGAAAGAAGAGCTCGAGAGTGTGGAAGGTTCTGGAAGATCGCCAGGTTTAGGCAGACCGATTAACGGCAGTATCGCTTCATTCTATACTTCGTTTCAGCTTCCGTCCGAGCGCAGCCAAAGCTACGTGTGGCCGGAGCCAATCACACGCCGGCAATAGGTCACGTGATCTCGCCTGCACTTTTGAATCACTCCGCTGCGCCGCTGGTCGTCCGCGCCGCCCGCGCTCGCCGAGTATTTCGTCTGCTACGGGTGTATCAACGGTATCGTCCGCTACAGGTTTAAAAAGTGCCCTTTCACGTTCTGAAATTTAGTCACAGGGGATGTCAGTACGTAGGCTAGCCGCTGCCGTCTGTGTCCGAGCTGTCCACCTGTTCGGCATTTCGGCATAGTTTCGAGATGTAAGTACACAGTGCAAGGTGCCCGATGACCCGGCCGTGGATGCTTCCTTGTATTGTCTGAATATACCAGAGCTTGAGGCGCAGTCCTTTTCACCTGCTTCTCGGCGTTCAATGTGATCGGCCGGTAAATTGAATTGTAGTGAATTGTAGTGGCCCGGACGCTTTTCTTGTTTACAACGCATTCGCGGTACGACGCGGCCGGAGTTTCCTGCCGAATTTGAGAGTAGGCATTCATCACGACCTCTCGCGCCTGACGCCGAAATGTGCCTTTGCAAAAGGACGTTTTGAAGCGACTCGGCGAGGAAAGCAGCGAAGCACATGATTCGGCCAATACCGGGAACAAAATCACACAGAAAAACCGAGCGCTGCAGCCGTGTTGCCAGCGGATGTACGTGTTTTCACCAAACCACATGTATTTACATATATTAATAAAAACATACACTTCAGATATTTAATTCCTTTCGTTGCAAAATCATTCTCAGCAGTACATATCTGGAATGTTGTGCAATGTTTACGCACAGAACAGTTATTTAAAAAAAAAAAAACTACTTTTGCGGACTACTTTGTGGTGCGTAGGAATGCTTTTCTCGAAGTTGCGAACCGTCCCTCAGCCTTTGGCTGCGCTCGGACGGAAGCTGAAACGAAGTATAGGAACAACTATCAAGTGTACACATGATACGCGTTAAGCTATCTGATAAAGGGTGCAGTGAACGTAGGCGAAGGCGTCTGGAAACGCAGAGTATCGCTAAACGTTTATAATGCTATAGAACGATTTACGTACGCATATGCAACACAATTGCCGAGCCATTTGCCATAAATTTTCTAATTTAAAGTATTATCAAAATCGCTTCTATAATACCTCTGTTTCACCGGCACTTCAAAGCCCTTCAGAACGAACCTGTTAAACGGCGAATGGGCTCGCGATCTCGACTCTGCCCGCGTGTGTGACGGCCTGCGCTAGTTTTATGGTCCCGGAAAACGGGAGTATATCAGTAAAATAACCACGAAATCTCACACTCTGCCATCTCGGTCCAACCGCTGGAGGTGTATTCAGGTGGAGCCGCCGAGTTTTCGATGATGCTGAGTACATTTCCGTGGTGCAAAAAAACACGGTTCTCGAGTCTCTATTTCACCTTATGATGTACCGCAGGTAAGGCTATGAGCGCGAGCTCCTTGCTCTAGGGCGCATCTCGGCGGCACAAGCTCTCGTGCATTAAGGTCAGTTGCCAACGCTATGAGCTCGCGCTTCTAGCCTTCGCTGCGGTACAACATAAGGTGAAACGGAGTATAGTAGAACGCATTTTTTTTTTTTTTTTCGTTGACGAAGAAAATAAATAACCTAATCTGGTTTGCACGTGCAGAAGTGGATACGGTTTTTTGCCGTCCACGGCTAAAAACATAATCTGGTTTGCGTGCGTAACTACGTGAAAGTAAATACGGCTTTTACCATGCACGAAAAAAAAAAACACACACACAAAAATATGCGTTGCGTACGAGTTTCCAAAAAAACAATATCTTCTTTTTTTTTTTTTTGTACCGTTTACAACAAAAGTTTTGGGTCGTGAAAATCGACAGAGCACTCCAAAACAAAACAAAAAAAAAACCGCAACGCCTAAGTGTTTTTTTTTTTTTTCTTATGAACGCTATTTTGTTTAGACGAGGCGCATTCGCTCTTGCGTACGCGTCGCACGCGTATCCGCTTTAAAACTGGAGCAAAAACGTGCGAAGAGTACTCGAAACGCCACGGGAACGCAGCTGCGTAAATAAGAAGCGAAGGACGCAGCGAGGCTTCGTACACACACCGAGGCGACGAAGTCCGCCTTCGCTCCGTTCCACCCGAAGCTGACAGATCGGCGGGAGCTAGAGGCAAACGTCGGACCAATCAGACGCCTTCCTCTGATCACCTGACCCCTCCCTCCGCGTGCGCGGTCATGGGCGGAGGCTTTATAACGTGACGAAAGAAAGGCCACACTGGTCCAAAGACCACGTAACTTCCATCGCACTGGGAGCTTACTGTGACCCACTCAAATCCGCAGTCAAATCACACGCACCGCACGCCTTGCGCGCCAAGGACGCGCACCGTTCGCGCATGCGCACATACTGCCTCCGGAACTTCGCGCCGAATTTTATGATTCTATCGAAAGTTCGTCGAAACTCAACTTGATCGATCTTGTCAAGCGCCACCGCTCACCGTCAGACTTCCCTCTCCCCGCTGTTTTGAGACAAAGCAGACACTTTATCCACGAGAAGCGACGGGAGCGATAGGAAAACGGACAATTTGTTGAGGCGCCTGTTGTGGACGCGCGGCTCACAGTGACGTCACCCACCGCTAGTTCGCTCTATGATAGAGCGAAATGTAGCATACGCGACGCGGAGGGGCAGTTTCACTGTACTTCGTTTTCTCTTAAGTTGAGACTGCAGCCAATGCCACGAGCACGACAGCAGGAGGTCGCTGCTTTGAAACGATCTTCTGCAGATCGAGCGCTCGAGCTAGAAATGCAAGCCCTATCCTCCTTTATTCTAGCAAGTCAGTCCAATCGCGAAAGAATGTGGCCGCTGGAAAGGGGAAAGCAGATCAGAGAACACGACGCGTGCAGGGGCTCTCTCGGGCAGCGCCAAACAAAGCCCCAGCGGTAAAACTCAAAAACACAAACGCGCTTCTTTTTCTTCTTTTTTTTTTTCTTTTTTTTAGGAAAGAGGAGCATTTTGCGTCGACCCTCCTCTGTTCCGCCCCACTCCCGTTCCTCCACGAGCCGGTGGCCTCCTTTCTTTTTCCTCCATTGCGGTTTGTTATTGTTTCGCGGAGAGGCCACCGCGCGTATTGTTGGCGCTGGCTGAAGGGCTACCCTAGAGTTCCTCTATATGCTCCCCCGAAGGGGGAGCAGAGTTGCGCATTCGTTTTCCCCGCGCCGCCACGCCGAAATCCATCACGTGAGGAGCAAAGCATCCGGCGCCGTGCAAGAAAGCCACCTTTACGGTCGCTCCGCCGACGTTTCTCGCGCCCCGGCGTATGTTCCCCTGCTTTCGCCCTCCTTCTCCTCCTCTCCTGTTTTCCATGCGCGGCAGCGCGCGCGGCGCCGCTATTCGACAAATTTAGTCACGTGAGGAGCCAAGCATCCAAGGTGTGCAGGAAAGCCGGCGCTACGGCCGCCCGCCGAGGCTGAATGCGCAACTCTGCTACCGTAGGTAGCTATATACAGGAACTCTAGGCTACCCCAGAAGTGGCTCTGCGATACCATATGGGTAACCGTTCGGCGTTGCTCCTCGCCTCTTTCCGGTGGGCGCGCGCTCAATGACTGCGTCGTGGAATTCACAGGCTTTCTAGAATAAAGGAGGCTATATGGCACGTCTCAAAGCCAAGAGCGGAGGCTACATCGCGCTTGTGGCTTTGATTGCAGTCTCAATTTAACGGTGAACTGATTACATACGGCGCCTGGAACAACGCGCCTGCAACGGGTCTGTCTTATTCCGGAACATGCATCGGAAATTGATCCGAGGTAGCAGTACTGTAGTAGGAGTAGCAATACTCGTATTATAGTAGAAGTAGCGGTACTATACAGTCGTTGTCAGACGCAAGGCGCTGTTTTATTATGCCCACATGTCTCGATTCTTTATTCACTAAACTCCCCCAGCACCAATACGGCATTACTGCCGGGGGCGAACGACAATAATAAAAAACAAAATTCTTCTCAGCGTGATTAATGCTTCGGCCGTCTTAGCGGAACTATAATGAGATGCCTAAAACTCGCTACACCTCGCTTTTTTTTTTTTAGACTAACGGCGATGATAGTGGCAGTAACTGTGGTAGTAGAACGAGCAGCAGTACTCGTAGGATGCACCATCACCCCTACTAGTTAATGCAATCTATTGCATTAATTAAAAAAGTAAGTACGCCTTTCAGGTTAATTGGACTTTTCATTCAAAACTTCCTCTCGGAAGTCCCGCTAATAATTCAACTTCTATTTGGTACAGCCAAGCAAAACAGTAAGACGACCTTACAACAAAAAAAATACATACATATAAAAAAGGACTCTCGCGGGCCTTCGCGAGAGCTCGGTTCAAAGGAAAAAAAACGGGGAAGAAAAAAAAAGAAAGTCGATCGTTTCTAAATTGAGTCCAGCTCCCCAAGGGGAGGATCGCATCCTTTCCCTCTGGCCGGGAGGAGGGAGAAGGCGCCGGGGTCAGACGAGAGAGATAAAACGGTCCGGGGGAAAATTGCCCGTCGTCCCCCCAAACGAGGTCCGAAAATAACGAAGACGCCGTCGTCCAGTCTGTTCCGGTGGCGCCACATCCATCAACTCTAGGCTGATTTCCGAACGACATAGCGCCGATTGATTGATCGATCGATTGATTGACAGAGAGAGAGATATCCAAAAGAGTACGATGTTTTGTCGGCGATTTGATAATCTGCATCTCTCCCAGCCATCTTTTTTTTTTCCCTCCATATTGTTCGTGGTACTAAACAACAAACAATCGCTCGACGCAAAGCCATCACCTGCGTCACAACAAATCACAACGCTCGTTGTCTTTGGCGGCTAAACCTAAAGTGGCTTTAGCTAAACCAACCACAGAGGAAAGAAAAGAAAAAGTCTATAGGGTCACACGACGCGCTCACCGCGCGTGATTGGTCTATAGCCATTGACAGCAACGACATAAGTTCGGCTAAGACTCGCGTCCAATCAGTGCGCCGCGCTGACCTCCGGTATAGTGGCGTAACAAATCCCGCGCCATAGCCCTGACTGAACCAAAAAAATTCGAAGCGCTTGAAATCACGAATTATATCGTGTTTTAAAATCGCGAATTAAATCACTCCAGTATTACTATGATGTAAATTCAAACCTTTGTAGCAAAAAAAAATAATAATAATAATTAGCAAAATCTTTATTTGTACTTGTCTATGAACTGATGCTTTCTATATGCGTTCGTCCTGTATTTGGATGAAAGAATCGTCGAGCGAGAAGCATTTATGGCCGGCAGAAAGCGAACAAAAAGCGCTGCTCTTCTGAGCAAGTCACAGAGCGCTGAGTTTTCTTCCTTCAAACTTCGTTCATCGTGTTACTTATCGTCCTGTGGCAAGCAAATCAGCACGCGAGAAAGAAAAACAAAAACAAAAACAGATAGGGTTCTCTGCCTGGAATATTTACATCAATACAAATGTATTAATGAAACTGTACTTTAAAAGTTTATATTTACTATATTTATCTCTCCGGCGTCGTTTTCAGTGATCGGACGAACTCATTCTGTCATGTCTCAAAATACACGGAATCACGTTTTCTATACACAGTGATTAAAAGGGGCGATGCAAAGATTTTTGTACTTTGCGCAAATACCGCTTAGAACGGATCCCTGACGTTAATGACCTGCGAAACACCCGTTCGTTTTTCACGAAGTCGCAGAAGAAATTTGAGAAAAACAAGCAGCGTTCACCCCCTCAACTCGCAGCCATAACAAGCGGCCACATGATCTGGAGCCGGTTATATGCCGCCAATGCTGATCATAGCCACGCGCTGGGGTTGGCAAGGCACAGGACACGCGCCGAGTTCCAGACATGGTTACGGTTCGGCTATTGTCGTCATTGCAGCGATCGGACGCGGGCCACTACCCGAATGCTTCTCCAGCTTTAGATTATCTCGAGCCCAAATCGAGTTCCCACGCAATGCTCGGGTCTAATCTATGAGCCGCATTCAAATATCGTCACTGGGCGGTACTGCGACCGTCTAGCTACGTCATCGAGTTTCGCGAAGGAGAGATTAAATAAAAACGCTCGCTTTTGTCCTTGAAATTACACCGCAACAAAGAAGTTTCTTGGCCAGTTCCGTTGCGTGAAAAAAAAAAAAAAAAATTATTCGAGTCCTACTGTGCCAGTAAGCTCGTGTAAAGTGAAAACCATTCCAATTGAATATCGTTGCACCGCCCCTTCAATACAATTAAAACTGTTATTTTTTTATTGATTTTTATGTTTCTTATTTAGGCTGCAGGCAATTACGATGAACCGCAGCGGAAGCTACGAGCCATCCCATCCAATCCAGCGTTGTGAACACGTGACTATGCTCCCCGCGCGTCGCGTCGCTCCCCTCGAAGACCACGTGACACTCGCGCAAGCACTTGATTGGCTGGCATGGCCCGTAGCGTCCGCTGCGTTTCATCGCAAAGCGAAACGGGGCATAGAAGGTGTCCGTCCAAAGCGAGGGTCGACTGCTGCCTCCGAA
This sequence comes from Ixodes persulcatus, assembly GCA_013358835.2. Lineage (NCBI taxonomy): Eukaryota > Metazoa > Arthropoda > Arachnida > Ixodida > Ixodidae > Ixodes > Ixodes persulcatus. The sequence continues at coordinate 781,877 of JABSTQ010009795.1, read as the reverse complement.
CGATTGATGACTGCCCTTTTGCTACACACCGAGAAAAACCTGTCTCGTTAGCGATTGCTTTGAATGATTGGTCGTCGTCCCCAACGTCGAACCGGGGCGAGGGGGTTCTTGACGCTTCGTTTGACGTCGGGACTTGGCAAAGTTGACCGAGCACCCGAATGATCTAACAATTACTTTTGAAACGAAGTTGCCGCCGTAGCATAGTGCCCGGAACCCGTACCCGACCGATTTATTTTCGCGTCGTCCGTCGCCCACGCATCCAAGTGTGTGCCCGAAATGACAACACACTATGCATCGCGAGATAGATTGACACGTTAGGTAAGTTTGGGTTGATGGTGATGTAGGGTGTAGCATTAAAATATAGCGATCTGTTTTCTTCGTTTTTGGAGTGCGGTTATTGTTACAATTGGATAAAAGCCATGTCACACGTCACGGCAGAGCTGGGAGTTTCAACTCGCATCGCAAATGTGCGCTCTGCCACCGGAAGTCAATCGCCGCGAACATCTATGGCTTCCAGTGCGAGCGAAATCGCGTTCGCCCGTATACTTTTTTTTTTTTTTTCCGGAACTTTTACGATTATCCGCCAGAGTCGCCAAATCGGACAGCGTGACGTACCGGCTTCTGTGACGTAATTTTTTTTTTTTCTTTTTTGCCACTTCGGGGAACATTTTTGACGGATGGGAGGGAAAGGACGTTAAGGCCCGTTCGCACACTTGCAACCGAGTACGACCGAGACAGACGAGACCTGTTGAAACCTCTTAAAAGTTCTTAGGACTAGAGAGCACGCTGGCGCCATCTATGCGGTGATCCTGGAACTCCATTTCACAAGAGCGGAGGTTATGCAGGATTTCCGAGGTCAAATGTGCGTAATACCTATACGGGAAAGGCTCGTTTATAACGTTGACAAAAGTTTTTCGAGACAAGAAAGAAAGGATAATGCGCGAGAGAAATAGAAAGTATGCCGGACCGCCAAGTTTACACTGCTACCCAATAGATGGCGCCAGTGTGTCGCCTCGTCGTAAGAGATATTTAGAGGTTCCAAGGCACCCGGTTCTAACAGGTCGCAAGTGTGTGTGAACGGGCCTTTAGACATACCAGACGGAGACGCCTTTTTAGGTGCCGGCGAAGCGGAGCTGCGTCACATGACAAACGACAAAATGACGTCACAAAACCGTGTAACTCTTAACTCCCGCAATCCGCCTCGTTCTTACGGCAAATTCGAGAAAAACTGCAAAAAAAAAAAAAAAAAAAAGGCAAGAGGAGCAAGAAGGAAATGTCCAGAACGTCTTCGTTAGAGGAAGTATCGACGTTGGCTTCTCCATTTCTGCAAACGCCGATATCGACGCACCAAAAAGACAAAAAAAAAAAAACGACGCCTAGGATTATACACGCACGAATCGAGCATCGACCTTTTCTCAAGAACCGAACATAAAAGCGGCTATACTTCGGTACCCGGAGGTAATCGAATCGAGAATTCCGCTACGAAATGAAGCGCGAAAGGCGGTGGAAAAGAATTTAAACGAAGTTATCGCAAAATATACACAGCCAACCGTGGACAACGAACAAAGAAGTAATGCATTGCAAGTTCAGATTAAAAAAAAACAAAAAAACAGACCAAATCAAACGTAAGTGGGCATATAATAAGCAACAGCGGGGAAAATATGTGCACACGCTTAACGAGAATAGAAGGGACGAAATTAACGGAGGAAAAACAAAGAAAAAAACACGAGGTTATTTTGCTTCCCACTTAACATTCGATTCACGGCGTTCTTGTTCCGTGCAATAATACATCGCATCGGGTTACAAGAACGCACAAAGGCTGCGCTATCTGCGTCGTTTTAATGTATTGCTGTTTTTTTTTTTTTTTTTTTTTTTTTTGTATCACATATATACTTCTTTCAATTTCTGACAAAAAAGGCTCAGCTTCGTTTAATTTCCAGTCCGCGCCTGCATAAATTATATTGCTCGAGTTTAGCGTGCAATTTGCAGGAAGTCCGCGCTAAACCGACAAAGGGACATTGGGATTGAATTTCAGGCGCATCTTTCTCTTTTTCCTCGTATTTTAATATCAAACGTGCCCGTGTGAAAAAAAAATACACAACACAGCTTTAAAATTAAAGCAAATCTGACAAAAACTAAGCGCATTTAATTTGTTATTTAAAGTACAATTTTTCTATGGCAACATTTGTCCCTTAGTATGAGGGGCCAATATTTTTCCCCTAGCCATTTGTTTCGGGACAATTTGTTCCGGGGCATTTCATACATAACTATGTTTTCTGGAACAGTTTGGTTCGGAAACACTTGAGCGAGACTGTGTGTACCTAGGCATTTTTTTTTTCTGGTACATTTTATTCAGGAGTGTTTGGTCAGAGACTATTCCAGAATCTGATCTGGACCTCCTTGTTCAGGAAACATTTATTCCGGGATCATTTGATCTCGGAACCATTTGACCCTAATTATTTGTTCCAGAACAGTCGATCCAAGACGAACTCGTACGGGACTACTTAATGCGTGACAAATTGTTCCTAGACTATTTTTTCCTATTCCATTTGATCCAGAATTACTTGTTTAGAGAGTGAATTTGTTCCAAAATCATTTGACCTGGGACTCGTTCAGGAACCATATTTTATCCGCGACTATCTTACCTACGACCATTAGGTCCGGAGCTGCGTTCCGGAACAGTTTGAAGTTTGAATCGGTGTTCAATTTGTCCGCGGGACTATTTAATACGCAACACACTGCTCCTGGACTTTTTGTTTCAGAACCACACGATTCAGGATCATTTGTTCCGGGACCACTCATTCGTTTTGTTATAATTTGATCCGCAACTATTTGTTCAGGTTTCATTTGATCGGGGACTATTTGATATGGGACCATTCGAACCAAACCTTACTCAATCCGAAAGTATATGCTCCGGAAAAACAATCTGATGCGGTACCGATTCGCCCAGGACCATTTAATGCAGGCCAATTTGCTTCGGAAATATTTGTCCCGGAGCCATATGGTCTAGAAGCATTTCCTGCGGGTTTATTTGTTCCAGAATTCTTTCATTCAGGACCATTTGTGCAGGACCAATATTACCCGACACCATTTCATCAGAATCGACGAAACACTCAGGTAAGGTAAAGCTTCATAAAAAACAAAAAAAAAAAAAAAAAACTGGACGCGACGCGATCCAGTCAGAAACTTTCCGAAGCCACAAAGGAAAGTAAAAATCCTCTTTTTTCATCGCACGGCGGAAATGCAGATTCTTGCGCATTATCTGTAAAAACGAGTGCGTTTGTGTCCCAGTAACGCACAGTTGCATACATAAGCACCCAGTAGCATTTCACGGTAGATTTGACGGCGTCACGTTTACACAAAATATAGTTTCCGAAGAAGTCAACAAAATATCATCGAACCGTCAAAAAACGTGACTTTACCAAAAAGAAAGTGTTTTGTTGCGTTCGTCAGAAAAAGCCCTTAAAAAAAAAGATCGTATGCAACCAACAACCAAATTAAGAAAAAAGAAAAGATGAGCAGCTACAATTGGTAAAAAAATAAAATAAAAATGCGCATAACAAAATGAGGAGTAAAGTGCTCTCTGCTCGTTAGCCCTTTCAAATAGCCCTGGGGGAAGGCCCTAACGCTGCACAGTTTCGTGTTTCAACCGCAAGGGCACGCGAAGAGCACAAAAATAATGGAAAGAAACAACGACGTTGCCTAAGGCGAAAGAAATTTAAATAGGCATACGGAGAAAGAAAAGAAAGAAAGAGCGAAGAGGAGCGGGCGTGGCCAAGCCACAAGCAAAAGCAACAATCGATTCTGTTGCCAAGACAGTAGTTGCTTCCCGCCGCACGGCCGTTTTCATTATGCGGAACAAGCGCCGACGCTGCAACATCGACCCGCAACAGCTGCCTTATGTGCGATTGAATAACGCCGGATAATGCGACACCCGCTACAAACAACAGCGGCTCGCGTGCGCTGCGTTCAAAACGACGCTCACTGTGAGATGCATAACAAACGCGGCGCGTTACGTGCGCGCATAACCCCTGGTATAGTGTCACATTAAACAACAAAACAACAGCGGCTAATGTGACACCCGCTCCAAACAACAGCGCCTCGCGTGCGCTCAAAACGGCGACGCTCACTGTGACATTCGTAACAAACGCGGAGCGTTACGTGCGCGCATAACTCCACGTATCGTGTCACAACAAACAACAACGGCTCAAGTGACACCCGCAACAAACAACGGCGCCTTGCGTAAAGTAAGCGATTTGATCACGACGAGCACTTACTTCGTATTTGTCTGTACCGCGTGGTATTTGCTTGGCTTGCATTTGCTTAAAAAAAACACAGGTTTCGAGTGAATCCGTTATTTCATTAACGATCTACGACACATTAAAAGTCTGTGGGAACTAGCAGCAAACATGATAAAGAATTTAAATGAAAAGAAAGCGTCGCGATGTGCAAAACTCGATCGCTTTTTCGATGAGGCAATGTGGGACAGTGCGACAAGAAAACAAAGAATCTGCTTTTCCTGAGGGCAATGTTTTCATACACGCACGCACATACACACGCTCACCCATTCAATCACGTGGTCACACACACACGCGCGTAACACTTTTCCCCCGCCACTTCACTGACGCACATACACAGTCTTTCCCAAACGCATGCCCATTCACACATGCTCACACACGTTCTTCCACATAAACATATATACGCACTCTCTCCCACGGACGTAAACGCTCTCTGATGCGCATCAAGCGCCCTTCTCTCACAGACGCTCACATAAACATACATGCACTCTATTCTGCGCACATGCTATCTCACATTCGCCTTCGCACACACGCACACATTCGCCCACACACAGAAACTGCGTATTCATAATATTGTCAAAAAAGCGCACACTTGGAAAAAAAAAATTGGGTTTGGGGGGGGGGGGGGGGGCAGGTTCTGAATACCAGTTATTAATCGATGTTTCCTATGCCAACGAAACCGGTAATGCAATTTAGCCGAAACCATTTTAAAGCAATGCGGTCCAAAGGTCCGTAATGTTCAAATTCATGTCCAAAACGCAAAGAAAAAAAAAGCAAATAATATATGCAAAATCACACAGAGCCGACCGAGGCTTAAAAAGTCCATTTCGATGGTCCTTTCATCTCGACGGCAAATTTTAAAAACGCATACTTTTTTATTGTTTATTTATTGGCTTCGCCGAGATAAAAAAGAAAAGGAAAAAAAGGAAAAAGGGAGTGTTAACTGGTGAAAGTATTAATAAATTCCGTGTACTATAAAAAAATTATAAATTCTCTAGGCTGGCTTTAAGTAAACGACTTTGCTGCCATACATCAGGCCTTCCATTTGGAAATTGGGATACCCTCATTTACAATTCTGATCTCTCTTAGATTCGCAAAATGTGAACAAACGTCGAGTACGCGACCGCGGACCGCCTGTAGCGACATAACCGACGAGCGAGCGGAATTTTTTGTGACCCGCTTAATCATATACATCGCGACGAACCGGGATTTCCGTCTACCACAACCTAAGTTTGTTGACGATTGCGAGCAGCTTCCCACAATAACGGTCGAGCTGTAACTCGTTTTATTCTTGCGTATATCTAGTTATAGTTAAGGTGAGTTCGGCTGAGCCAATCAGCGGCGCCACGGACGCGACGCGTCGCGTCTGTTGACATCCGGCATTCGGGCATTTTATTCTGCATAAAACACAAGTTCCCATTGCTGCAACGTCCTACCACGGGCGTGAGTCTTTTCCCACGATCAGAATTCACCTTCGGATGAATGGATGCGTGCATACGACTGGACCCTTTAAATCGGGTGGCAGCTAGCGCCACCTAGCCAGTGTTGTATACGACCACTTTTGCCGCAACTGGAGTTCCTGTATAAGCTCCCTGCGGGAGCCAGAGTTGCGCGCTCAGCCATCTTGAAATCCTAAGTTATGCGGGAAAGCCACCCCTCGCGCGTGTAGAAGCCGTGCTCCGCCGACTGCGGCTGGTCACGTGACTGAATTCGGCGAATTGCGGCCAAGCCGCCGCGCATGGAAAACAGAAAAGGAGGAGAACGAGGCAAAAGCGGGGGAACGTACGCCGGGGCGCGTGCAACGTCGGCCAAGAGACTTTCCTGCACGGCGCAGGATGCCTTTGCTCCTCGCGTGATCGCCCTCGGCGAGTAGCGGCGCGGCGGTAATGCGGAAAACAGACGTGCAACTCTGGCTCCCCTATGATTTCTAGCCGCAGCCTACGGGCAGCGCCTCGCAGTAGAAGCTGAAGTGAAGCTTCCTAAAGATGGCGGTTCTTCGGAAGCCTCGACTGTTCTTTTAGGGAGGGGGGGCTTTCGAAACAGTTCTCGATCAATAGGATTAAACTGGAAGAAAGGAAACACGACGGGTCTCTGTAATTAGGCGAGCAGAATGGTATCTGCTTCATATTTTACCCCGTCTAATAAGAAAGGAAGACATCTGCCGAGGAAGTTTAAAGAAAAAAAAAAAAAAACGCGGAAAGGAAATAGTCGTCCAACAAAAATCGATATAGTTCCTCCCTTTTTGAAGAGAAGTGGAAGCATCACAGTCGTACGTGCGAAATTTAAAAAAGAAACGTGAAAGTGAAAGGAACCCCTAGCGAGGTATACTTTCCAAAAGTTAGCACCATCTAGTGGCCCAAATATGAGTCAGAATTTTCTCGTGCTAATAGCAATAAAAAAAAAAAAGTTTTTCACTGGGCACGATCACTTTCGTACGTCAACGGCAGGGGGAAAGTGTTATTCGCCGCACAGTCCCTTCTCAATCCGTTTCACTTTTGATCGCGGCAAAGAAACCACTAGTCTGCTTGCTTATTTTAGCTTTATGAACTACCCCTCTGTACAAAGCGCTCACTAAAAAAAAGCACTCAAGCGATTTTTTTTTTTTTTTTTTTTTTTCAGCTGCCCCAACTGTATTTTTGGAATCACCGGCCTTTTCCCTTTCGAGTATGATATTGCAGCATCGCGAAATTCAGAATAGTTATTGTGAAATCGGCAAGTGAAAATGATGTCAAAAACAACATTCAAATATACCCGCGCTTATCAGTGCCGTGGCGTCAGGGGAAGTCTGGCTTGCAGGTCGAACGTGCAGCCTCAAAATGGACTATGCCGAGCCTTTGTTCCGTGCTGCTTGCTGCGCGGGTGCTGAAGCGAGCTGCCGAAGCATTCATTTGGCACCATAAAATTGCTCGTGAAAAGCTCGGAACGAAGACTACAGTCCAAAGAGTGAACCCCTGCCTTCCCTTGACGTCACTTTTTCATTGTTACCAGTGGAGACTTTCACTTTGAAAAAACACGGTGAGGACCAGAATGGTAAATTCAATAACTTCGCGATATTTTTTTTTATTTCGGACCAATATTTTGGGTTACTACTTCGGCAATATCAGTCAGTGTATTTAGCTAATTTTCAGGCAAATCAAGGACTATTAAGAAATCGCCGGAGTATACCCCTTTCAGTGTCTTGTGCGGACGAATGTAGAATGAACACTGACCTTGTGCGCTTGCGTCCAATTGGTGCGACCCACTGTACTAATGTCTAGAATGCAGAGGCTTCGTGTTATCCGCATCGGCACATGACTCCCACTGTTTCCTTCATCAGCCACCAGGACGCCGCCATTAGCATGTCACATATGCCGAACTCTCAGTCGATCATAGTGATGGAAGCTAGTGTCTCGAATGCACAGGCCATGTCTCGTCCGTTTGGGCTCACGTCAACTCTTTCTTTTATCAGCGAGCTGTCCTGAAGGCAGCCATTAGTGTGTCACAGATGCCATGCGGTCAGATAGTTGTCATCAAAGTGGTCAGAGACTGCGCATTAGCTGCCTCCTACAAGCAGTGAGATTCTTTACGGCACCGAATGACATGTGCAGAATTTAGGAAAAAAGAGAATGGCGGCAGAGTATCGTGCGGGCGTGTATCACTACTGCGTGGTGCACGTTAAAGACCCCAGGCTAGCGGTTGTACTGCAATGGCTAAATTTCTCATCTACAGCGAGTGACTCGTCGCAACTTTGAAATGGCTGACAAAACTACACACTGTATAAATATCCACGCAACTCCAATTATATAAGAATGACGACATACGGTAGCAGAATGATCGGGAAAACGTTATTTTCTTCCCTTTATGCTTCGTCATGCGTGCCACTTGGCACTTTATACGACGATGCAGAGTATCGAGGTGGTTTAGGTCGACCATAAAACCCATCCGGAAGGAAGAAGACGCACGTAGGAAATTCGCGCGGCTACAGTATGCATTGTAGAACACAAATTAAAACCCTCCGGCGATATACCACCCGAAACGTACCGTGTAGGCCGACGACCAGACGCGAGCTTCTGCAGGGCAAAAGGTCCTCCTCACCATGGGGGAGGAGGAAACAGGCAACAGTGGACAGGCTAGAAGGAGGGAGAGGAGGAAGTGGGGGAAAAGTGGAAAGCGCGAACTGGTCGGCCGGTCTTTAAGGATATACACCGATCAGTCAAAACGATATGACCACCCCACCTATTACCGCTCTGGTACACCTTTGGCACGCAAAACAGTTACAACCCATTGTGGCAAGGATTCTACACGTCCTTGGTCAGTGCTTCGAGTACGATTGTACGAGATTTGTCCCGTAGATTACGAGGAGGTAATTTTGCGAGCTCTGAGCCGCCGCGCCCCCATCACATGGCACATGTGGGCGACAGGATCGATATCTGGCGACTTAGGTGGCCAGGACATCAACTGGAATCAATCATCGCGCTCTTCAATCCACCGTGGCACGATTCTGGTCTAGCAAACATGGGTCGTTGTCCCGTAGGAAATCTCCAGTTCCGGGTGGGGAAGACAAGCCACGAATGGAAATAACTGGTCAGCGGTCATCTTGACATCACGATCTCCGCTTTGTGGAAGTTGCTCGAACCAGCAGCCTTTCCCATTACGTGCACATGTAGTCGACAAAATGACCCCTCTATATCCCTGGCAGCAGTTATCCGTCGTTCGCACGGAAGATGGTGAATAAGGCGGATGGCGCATCAGCTGGGCTAAAAATCTAAAAAAATTCCTGCGCGTCTACTTACCCGCAAAACACTCAAAGAGTCAATCTCTGCGATCTACGAAATCAGCATTAAGGTAGCAATTTGGGCCAGTTGGTTCATGATCACCTAAAGAAGCGCAAAATACAAGGACGAGGAAGTAGACAGACAAGGGCGCTCTTGTCTACTTCCTCGTCCTTGTAGTTTTTGCGCTTCTTTAGGTGTACGAAATCAGCTCAGCGAATGACGGTGATCCGTTTAGACGTAAAAATGAAGTCTGCGCTGTGGCATTACGCAATGCAAAGCGTCATGCTAGCATTGCGTAATGCCACAGTGCAGACTTCATTTTGAGGCCTAAACAGATGTTCCGCCTTATCATTCGCTGAGCTGATTTCGTAGATAGCAGAGATTGGCTTTTCGAGTGTTTTGCGGGTAAGTAGACGCGCAGGCATTTTTAAGAGAGTACAGTTTCACAAGCAGAGCAAACACCGAACTTGGTGCGCCGACAAAGCTCAAACTGCTTTGTTTGATAACTACGAAGAGCCATCTTTCTCGGAGTTCACCCATGAGTCATAGTTTTTTCTTTACTGGACAGTCGGTGACACTCGAATATTTTTAAAAGAAAATTGTTAACAAGGTATTTTTTGCGCGTCTGCAAGCAGCACTTGTCGTTCGTCGTATAAATAAATAAGCAAGTTTTTTTTTTTTTTCCATCTCTGCAGCGAATAACGTATCCAGTTACTTTATAATTAAAGAAAGAGTAATGGTGCTTACTTAACTTCCTTTAACAAAGAAACGCGTCCACGTCCGCTTACAGCAGCAGCAGAAACGCGAGCACAACGGCTCACCGCATTCTCGCAATATCACAAAAAAAAAAAACAGCCGAAAAAACGTTGCGCAAATACTGCAAAAAAGGCTAATGAAAACCACACACACACACACACATACATACACACGCGCGTGCGAGAGAGAGAGAGAGAGAGAGAGAACAAACATTGATCTCGAGGGACCGGAAAAAGGCGCCACACTTCCATCCAAATTGGACCGCAGCAAAGCCTACGTGCGCCGTCCTCTCCAATCAAGGGCCCGAAACGATACCACGTGACCTCTTCGTGCGATGACCCGACTGATTGGGGGACGGAGCGTAAGCCTTCATCGTGGTCCAACTCAGGCCGCACCGGGGTGCCGCCGACAACAAGCAGTCCCAGTGAACCGCAACCAAAGCAAACCAAGAAAAACACGAGAAAAAAATAATAAAAGACAAAACGAAGGTGAATGGGTAAAGACGACTCAGACTGGAGCAAGCAGCGGTCCCCCCAAACTACTAAAATAATAGAAAGAGTTGGGTCGGATACGCAAACGGAAGTGGATGGAGGCCAAAAGCGGTACAGATTGAACGCTACAACGAATACGTTAGTCTGGTTGACCATGAAATGAAGAATCCGAGCAAGCGTGAAGCTCAATCCTTGTGTTCGTCGACGTGGATGATTCAACTTCGAACTCCAAGAGCGGGATTTCCACAGATTCGAAAGGGTTTATTTAATTAGAGGGGAACGGATTTCTCTTTTTTGCTTTTCCCTTAACGAATGAACGACGCCGAAAAATGCCACACTGCAAAGAAAAAAATAGGCTATAGACGTCAGACCTTTAGAAAGCGTGAGTTTAGACTGACAGAGTATGACGACGTTGCTGCACGCTGTACTTGTGTAATTTAGCCAGTGCACACTACGACTGCTAGGGTAACCGGACAAAAGCTCACCGGACAAAACCTCACCGGACAAAAGCTCACCCGTTTTTTCAAAGACCCAAACAAAAACTGACCTCTTTTTTTTTTTTTTTTGCTACCCGGGCGAAACACGGGCTCGGATAAAGTGGGGACGCGATGGACATTGCTCCATTTTTAGGATAACTGGTACCCCAATCCCATGCAAAGGTGTCGACAGATAAGCCAAACAGACAGAGAAGCAGCGATTTAGGATCAAAATTTAGGTCACCGAAACTGAGTGGTGCTGATAAGATCAAGCTTGCTTGACTCAAGGTATGCCGAGCACCCTTGTGCCACGCCCAAGAAACTTCGTGAACCGAAGTTTTTGAACCCGAAGAGTGACCGAAGAAACGAAGGCATTCTTCGGTGATTTTGCTTTTTCATTGTGCTTAATAAATAATTGGGTTGTGTGTATGTTTATACAGCCTAGAACTTGGTCTGCCTCAACGGGCGACGAGTCACTCGCTGTAGATGAGCAATTTAGCCGGTGCAGTACAACCGCTAGCCTGGGGTCTTTAACGTGCACCACGCAGTAGTAATACACGACCGCACGCCGGTACGATGCTCATCCAGATCGAAACGGGCAGGGGTGGGGATTGAACCCAGGATCCCTGGGTTCTGCAGCGCGAGCTTTTGCTTCACGTGCTCCGAGCTGGTGTGCGCTAGCCCACTCGGCCACCGATCCCCCCTTCATTGTGCTTATGACACGCTAAATGCACACATAAAGGTTAGTCACCAATGTATCTCGATTACTAATCCATGGGTTTTCTTAGAGTTCAGGGTAATATTTCATCATCATCATTTATTAATGATGATGATGAATTTTCGTAGCCATTTGAAGTAAATGGCTACGAAAATTAAATTATTTCCGTCATTGTTCGTCGTAAATGTATTTGAAATCAAGGATTATCTCAGGGTGATGTGAAAGGGAAACTGAAGCAAAACTGTAATATACAACCCATTGAGTTCCGACTTCTTAAAAGTATTTTGAAAGAACGGGTGTTGGGCCTTTTGAACAAGTAATGGACAGGTGACCAATTTAGAAAGCTGTGTAGGATTTGGATAGGCCTGACGTTCCCTCCACCCCAACTTGTGCTCGAAGGACTAACCTACATCAGGGAAAAGTCTACCGGTGACAGCGGCGATTTGCTGCACCACTTTGATTACACGCATATCAACGGCCCCTTCCGTTATGCTTTTGCTCCTTCTGCGGTGGCACCCAGAGCGAATTCTTCTCTTCGCCTGACTGTACGCTGACGACGACCGAAGTTTCCCCCGGAACGGTGGAATATGTACCACGCGGTTGAATATGTACGACGCCACTCTTCAAGATAAAGACCGTACGAACAACACCTACGAAGGATGCAATACAGGGTTCCAAAAGCTTGTCCGCCACGCCCATCCAAGCGTCTGGAGGCTGACTGAATGCCTACAGCAAAATCAGGCGCTCGCTGCCACGGCATTGACACAAGCCCGGAGAGGTGAGCCCCCGTGAAGCGGGTGCGAAAAACCACTCTGCACCGACAGAATCGTCTGAAAAATATTTGCGAGGGATTCCAGGTACACCGAGATCTAACAAGACTGCTGGATCTAGTAGGGTACTGCATTGGCTTCTAACCAATCGATAAATAAACTTGTTTCTGCTCTAATCAACAAACCATGCGCCTGTCAGATTTGAGTTATCGTTGCATTTTAGTGTTGCACGCATGCACCTAAGTTGTCCGCACTAGTGTTAAGACCAACATGAAATTTTCTCCTAGTGAACTTTTGTCCGGGTCTGTGAAAAAATGGGTGAGCTTTTGTCCGGTGAGCTTTTGTCCGGGATTCGACTGCTAGTCGGGGGGCACAAACACACGCCGGTACAATGCTCATCCGAATGGAAACGAGCTGGGGTCGGGGATTGGAGCCAGGATCCCTGGGTTCCGTGCACTGTAAAACAGTGCCAACATCTTCATTAAAAAAAAAATTAAAAAAAAAACTCTCGTTCGTTGTAGCCGCAGAATCACTATGGAAGACCTGAATAGTGTAGACTTTGGTCCACGTAGTTAACGACTGACTACCGTTGCTTAGTAATGCGAGGTTTATGAGCACCCTACATTTTCATATGACTTCGGGTTACGTCTTCTCGGTAATTCTTAACGTTTCTTTGTCCATCTCTAACGTACAACGACGTTTTCTGTGCCTGTTTCAACCTACGGGGCTTTGTATTGTCTTTATGCCCACTTCCGTCCACCACACATATTACTAGAACAAACTTAGTTGTATCGCAAAACTTCTCCCCTATATCTGTCGGCATTTTTTTTTTCTCTCAAAATGATTGCGTTTACGAGCGCATGGTTCCTATCGCCCCGACACTGCAATTAAGAATAGGCGACCACTTAAGGCCATGTTCGTGTCGGTGACATGGATGCAGTCTGACTTGGCGCAAAAAACACCAATCTCTTGTTTACAAAAAGAAGAAAAAAATCTGAATTTAATTTTCTGCAGCACGGAACACGTTCCTATAGTTGTCCCTTTGTGCTCTGTTGGTCGCACTAAGGGCGGAGGACGTGAGACATGCGTGGCTAACAAAGCGACCTGTCCCCGAGTAATGTTAATTTTTTGTCGGTCGGATGTGACTTTGCCCTAAGGAATGTTTTTAAGAAGCACCGCCTTCTGATATTGTAACATTTTCCGGATAAGTGCACCTCAATAGACTCTTTAAAGGGATACTGAACTGTAATTTTCGAGCTCACAAAACAGGGCTGGATAGATAGGCGGGACGCTGCAAAACCCAAAAGCATCACTCCTACAGCGATATCTCCAACGGATCGCCGTATTTTTGGAAAAGAAGTTTGCGATTGAACACGGCCGACGAGGCCGACGAGACAAGGCACGTCACGATTCCCATTCCCTCACCTCCTCACTTCATCCCGTCGAGCTGGTGAACCGAAGCGAGGAGGAGAAAAGCGAGGCGGCTTTCCCTCATTCTCAAATTCTCCCGGACGACAGTGACGTCAATGACCTCGCTTCATCGCACCCTTCTTTTCCAAAAGTACGGCCATTCGTTTGAGATATCGATGTATGACTGACGTTTTGGAGTTCGTAGCGTCCCGTTCAACGCTTCTGCGGCCTTATTTGCGAAATCCAAATTTCGGTTCAGTATCCCTTTAATACCCTAGTTACATGGGCGCTTTGAACTGTCGTTGAGTTCAATCACAGTTATCGGCGCCAACTGTGAGTGAACTGAACTGAGATGGTGCTACACGGCTCTCTAGAACCCAGTTGAAGCTAAAACGAAACTAGTTCTCGTGCCACGTGATCAGTCTAATTGTTAAACTAATTTACTCGGAGACACACCTTTTATTTATTATAAACATATCGTACAATATGTTCAATACCTTGTTGCGTTTTAGCGGCCTTTACACGACTACCAAAGCAGATGCAGGGCCAAGTTGCGCACATTTTAGGATAGGTGGCGCAAACTACCGCCCGCTACGATGGGTGCACCCATTACTATTTGTCCATTTATACAGCCGGTCCCGCCGCCATCTTCGCTCGTTTGGTGGCCGGCCGGCTAGCCGGGATCGTCTTAGCGGCAGCTCGGGCGCCTAAACCTATTCCTTCCCGGATATTTTGCTGCTACGATTCTTTCTAGTCGCCTCCCCCTGCATTCCAAACAGGAAGTGTCTCGCAAACAATGACCGGCGGCAGCGGTCCCGCTGACAAGCGCCATTTTACCTCCGTTGGAGAAGTCCGTTCAGTTGAACTGAGGTAGGGGAGCTCAGTCGAACTCAACTGTCATCAGCGGCTCGATGACAGTTGGCGCCGCCGTGTAACTCCGGCCGATCGCGATTGAGTTATCTGTCGTTGACTCAATGGCAGTTGAGAGCGCCCGTGTAACTAGGGTATTAAGGTACATTTATACTCCAACGTAACGTCGTCGGGCGCCGCGTAGCGCAGCGCGCGCAGGTACTTATTGGTTGCAGATATCGAGTTCCTGGTTGCTGGCCAATAAAAGGCGCGCGTTCTGCGCTACGCTGCGTTCAGTGCGCTCAACGTCGGAGTATAAACAGCCCTTTAGACATGCAGTGACATATCTACTACCTCAAATATACGACAAACATTCTGTACGCTAATGGCGGTCATTTTTCTTAAACTTTTGCTTCGTGTTTGGCGGAGAATATTGTGTAAGCCCGAAACTATGCATTAGGACGTTATGTTTTGATTGCTATGAACACATGAACGTGTCGACATTTTGAATGTTGTAATATGTATAGTGCTGACGCTGCTCTTTTTTTTTTTATGAAAGTAAACATATTCGGCAGAAATCTGCCTGGTTGGGTGAGAGTTAAAGTCCGAAAATGTATTGGCAGTGATGATTGCTTGCTGACCACCACTACAAAACCTCCAACTGGAGATGTAGTATCAATAAATAAATAAAGAACTCTAGTACTTCGTCAACGGCAGACATGCGAAGGTTACGGTGTTCTTTGTTCTACAGTTAATTACCTCTCTATTCGTTCCAGTTTCGATTGTGTCAAGAAACTACTATCCCTCTGTACGAGGTGATTAGTTGAGTAAAACTGGTAAACCTCGATACAGTCACCACCTTTTATTGTCACGCGCTGTCTGGCTCCTCGTCTGGGCCATGCCAAGGACGAGCATTCTAAGGATTTATGTGGCATCCTCAAATGCGCATAGAAGCTCGTACGTCTCGTCGCGGTGACATCGAACAACAATACAGACCACTAAAACCTAGTATGCTCAGGCTCTGCATTTTTGCCTGTCTTCAGATTCTTCCTTCAGCAGCCATCAAAAGGCCGCCATGCGCAGGTACAACGATGTACGCTTACGTGATAATATAGTTATCGAAGTGGTCAGACTGAATTCCGGAAAGGATCTATGACTGGGTTCACGTGTATGCGATATGTAGTGCATGCGATATTTAGTGGCTCTAGCGATTTGCATAGCGCATCGAATCCAACAGGGGACCAATCACACGCACCCTGCCTTCCCACTTCTTCCTCTTCTACCCATATACTATCCATCGAAATTGTCACATTTCGATTCCATGCGTTACGGTCGCATCCACGTAAACGCTGCCCATATACCGTTTCTGTAATAAGAATTACTACGCTCGCTCCCTAACACTCCAGCGGCGGAAGACGCGAGAGCGAACATTCGATCAACAAATACCAAGCGCTGCGTCAGAACCTACACGTGTGCGAAGATGAGGAAGCCAGCGAGTCTTGTTTAGTCTGGATAATGTCGGTTCACGTCACTGGGCTACAATCGGCGACAGGTTGAGAGTGCAGTATAAGAGCTCTGCCTCCAGCATGTGTTTTCTACCTTAGATATCACTTTGGCACACACAGCAGGAGCAGGATGGAAGGCTGCCAAGCGCGTACTAGAGACTAAAAACAATAACAAATGCAAGTTATTTTTTTTAATGCCGTACGCTGACAGTTTTCAATCCTCGTCATCGTCATTTTTTCCCCAGCGCCAATCACGATGATGGCTTCAGGAAAAAAAGAAAAACACAAAAACTGCACCATGTGAAACGACGTAAAAAACCGTCACTGAACATTTTTCTTTCTCTTCGTTTTTTGGTTTTTTTTTTTTCGTTTGGTAATAGTTTTGATTTGTTTCATTTTGACCGACTTCGAAAGTATCTAGGGACAGAGAGGAATTCCCGTGAAACCAACATAATTCCTCAAGTTGGACGTGCACACCGACGGCTACCACTGGACCGATCGTCGGCGTCTCAAGCCCGTATTCCGCTGAGTAAGGCTGAGGTGGCTGGCAGAGCAGATAAGACCGGACAACCGACAGAAGTCGCATTTACGCCAACAACACCGAAAGGACAGAAGAAGAAAAAAAAAAATGCTAACCCACCCAAACACCGGACCGCAAAATAACAAAACAACCCATAAAAAAGAGGTGGGCAGAAACGAACCGGTATCTGCTTGGAGCAGGAGTAGCGCCTTCCACAGCGGCCAGAGGGCGCTGTCTATCTTCTTCCCCGGTCGTCGAGAGACCCACCCTCTCCAGTAGAGCATCGCGAACACAAATTGTGCTGATCTATTTTTTAACCCCATCGTGCCCTCCTTTCCATTATTTACGGGGTTCTTTTTTTCCCCCCTTTCGTTCCCCTTCTCCATTTTCACGACCCTCCCCAATCTAGACGCGGCAGCGATGCGAACCACCGCCACTACGGCCAGCAGCCGACGGAGAGAGCAATCGATAGTTGCTGGCCGCCGGCGCCAGGGGGCGGTGGTTACCCTCCCCGCTCCGTCTTTCGTGCTCGTCTGCTATCGTCGGCGGGTGGTGCACTGGTGCGCATGCGTCAGAGGAAAGCGACCGCTTGTTTGCGCCCCGCTGACCGACTCCAACGGGTTCAATACGGTAGCTAAGGGAAAGGAGGGGGGGGGGGGGGCGGAAAGAAGGAGAGAGAAAAATAGGCGCGAGGAAGGATGAGGTATCGAAGCTCTTTCAGAGTCCCAGAGCTTTTGGACTGTCACGGCAGGCTGGATCGTTACAGATAGGCTACGTGAAAAAGGGAAAGTGTCGGAGTTTTCGGTTCGCTAAACTGGGACATTTGCTAACTCGGTGATGTGATTGACCCGAGTCGTTTTGGAACGGCCAAAAATAACTTTTGGAAAACAAGGAGATGCACTGCTTGCACGTGACGTGGTCGTGCCATGCTGGTGGTCCCTTTTCCTTGTCCTTGCTGGAAAAAAAAAAAAAAAAAACACATTCCGTGGTGCAAAATGTTCGCTGAAGAAAGTATTTGCTCAGCAGCGAGACCACCGGAATGGCCGCTGATGCGACGTCGATGCCGGCTATCCATACTTAATTCTCATAAAGTAATTGTGGGTACGTCGAGAGAGCGGAAAGTTCGCCAGCCCCAAACGGACGTCTTCGAGTCTCCGCTGTGGATAAGAAAGTTGGCCAGTGCAGCACCACCGCTAACTTGAGGTCCCGAACGAACCGTCCTGCGGGAGTCATACACGACCGCACGCCGGTACGAGGCCCCATCCAGATCGAAACGGGCAGGGGTGGGGATTGAACCCCAGGCTTCCTATGTTCCACAGTGCGAGCTTTCACTTCATGTGCTCCCAGCTGCGGTACGTGTGGACACTGGGCCACCGATGAATCGTGCCATTGCGAATACTGTGGAAAGATTCGTGTGGCCACCTGTCCGTCGAAAGATCGCTGCTTTCGTTGCTTATCATCCATGCTACAGCACTCCGTTTCATTTCCTTGTGCAGCCAACCACTAATATGCCCCATTTGCTTCAAAACACCAGACATGGCAACAAAAATGTCTTCACGATACATACTTTTCGTTTAAGCGACCGTTTTTGAAGCACATGCTAATAATGAGACAGAGCAATGCGGAAAGTCGTCTGCTTCTAGCGCAGGAGATGCGGTGTCGTCAGAATGACGCCAAGCTCTGATTCGCTTTGATTGAAAGGATAGTGGGTAGACTTCAAAGCTAGATGCTTTGATGTCTACCCACTATTTTTTTTTTCGGATCAGCTAATCAGAGCTCGGCGTTCAGACATCATGGCAACCCCTGCAAAAGAAGCAGACGAGCTTCCGCTCCGCATAACATGTGTGAGAAGTTAGATTGGGCATGGCATCTAAGGCAAACCAAGTTGTATAACTCTGAAATGTTGTTAGAATAAAATAATTTTGAGTACAAAATCGAATATTTCGTCCGAATTCCCAAGGTTGCAATAAAATTGCAGTTTGTAATTCAGTTAACAAGAAAGCATTTCATTTAATTTGCGGATCAATGGCACCTCGCACGTAGTCTTGTGGTAACACTGCGAACTCAGCACGTGGGCACTACTAAACAGTTTTTAAAAAAGCCAGCTGCACTCGCTAAGGTTATTCACTCACTACCTTCCAATTCTCCACAGCTAAAGCCAACACACTTTTAATTTAAGCTTTCCTGACTGCACCATCAAACTTTTAAAAGTCTATAGAGAGATAGGTACATACCAAAAAATTTAACAAAAAAAAAAAGAAAACAAAAGCTTTTCATTTCTCAGGTACACTATAAACCCATTTTGTTTTAGGTCTTTTCGTTGTACTTACGTATCATTCCTCGAACATCGAATCGAAAAATAAAGTCACGACAAACGAAGCCCAAAAGTCGTCCAATATTCCAGTCAAACACATACTGTCCGCGGTTATATGCTGCAAATTTTACTTCAACTCAGGATCGTCACATCCGCACACCACTCCCTAAATTTCATCATCTCTTTTTCCAGCACCCGAGGCATGCGCGGGCGCCACATTGCTCTTGCAAGGTGCGCTTCCCCTCAGCACGCCGCTGTGCTGCGGCAAAGCGAGACACGCAAGATCGCAACGTCTCCTTCACCACGGGTCTCGCTTTTCCGCAGTGCACCGGCGCGCGAGGAGAAGTCGCACTCAACGAAGCTAAAGGCCCGTTCACACTCTTGCGACCTCTTAAACCTGGGTTCCTTAAAACCTCTTAAACCAGAGGACACACTGGCGCCATCTATTGGGTAGCAGTGTCAACTCGGCGGTCCGGCATATTTTTTTATTTCTCTCGAGCATTATCCTTTCTTTCTTGGCTCGAAAAACTTTTGTCAATGTTATAAACGAGCCTCTCTATGGGTATTACGCACATTTGACCTCGGAAATCCCGCAAAACCTTCGCTTTTGTGAAACGCAGTTCCAGGGTCACCGCATAGATGGCGCCACAATGTCCAGTGTGTCCTCTGGTTTAAGAAGTTTTAAGGAATCCAGGTTTAGGAGGTCGCAAGAGTGTGAACGGGCCTTGAGTCTTTACCCCTTTTCGTGGAGGCGATAAGTACACGTTAGTTATCACAGTATAGGATGGACTATGCCAGTATGACTGCTTGCCCTCAAAACATACGATTTACGCCTATTCGCTCTTTCTTGTGCGAGTTGAAACATGGTGGGCGTCTGGTCGAGGTCAAATCTACACCCTCCTCTTCAGCAAATGGTCGCTTATAGACGATTGCAAAGCGGGGCGCCTCGAACTGGTGCCGCATGCGTGGAAGCACGCCTACGTGTGAACACGATTGTGTTTGTCCTTTGTCCCCTTGTTCCCCTTCTCCAGGGATTACTTTCGCCCTTCTTGTCCAGCTCCTTGCACCTTTGCGTTTAATTGCATTATAATTGAATTTCCGCCGGCTTGCCCGCATGTGCAAAAGAAATATGGCGGCGGCGGCGCCCCGCTTGCGGGGTCGTCAGCATCGCGGTAAGAAGCTCGCTAGAGGCGCTTCAGTTTTCCTCACTTTCGGATAGTGCACGTGCTACCCACACGGCTATGCTTTCATTTTTCACAGGGCATATAAAAGCTTGGCATTGCACGGGCTTGCACCATCAAAGGAAGTTGAAGGATCCTCACTCTGGGTTGTGAAAAAAAAAAAAAAAATTCAGCGACGCGGCGATACCCAAATGAAGCGTAAAAGGTGAGATGATCTACCTGGGCCGGAAGTGTTTCGGGGCTACATGATAAGTGGCCCCACTGAGTCTGTTGCCCAACAAAAAATGGGGAGAACTAAACTTAAGCAATCGCTCGAAAAGAAAATTAAAAAAAAGCGAGAAAGGCGCAAAATATATCTTTTGCCGAATTACCCGAGCATCAAAGAGAATGCCGGGAACGTAGGTACACGCGCTGCGCCTCCTGGCGTCTGCAGCTGTAACTGTTCGAAAGCAAAAAAAAAAAAAAAATCTAAAACAAATGGCACTTCGGACGCGCGTTCCACAAACGCTTTTTTTTTTTTTTTTTGTTATTTACTTCGAATCTTTTGTATAGGGAAGGCGAGCGCATATGCGGCACGTGTACCTACATTCCCAGCGTTCTCTTTCACGCTCGGGTAAATTTGCGAAAGGTCTATTTTTAGTTTGAAAGCCTCAGTTACGAAACCGGTGCAAAGTTCCAAATTCACTTTGCGACTGCGAAATCGAACGTGCGCAGGGCCACTCAAAACAAAATCGACGACGACGCAATGCGCGCACAAGCACGTCTGCTGGCTCGAGCACGAGAAATCATAACGCACCAACAAATCTATAAAGAAAGGAAGAGCGACAAAGTGCGTGATGCCTACAAGACGCGGGGAGAAAAAAAAATCAAAACAAGATAAAAAGCAAATTCCACTCCAATTCACTTTGGCGCGCATGCTAGAGGGTGGCGAAACACCGGCGTACACCCAAGACACGTAAAAAAAAAAAAAAAAAAAAGAAAAAGATACGGAACGCGGTATACGTGACCAAAAAGCTCGGAAGCCAAGAGAGTGCGCCCTCCCGAAACAAAAGCAGAACGCCCAAACAAACACACGAGTGTGCAAAAGGGGGTAAAGAGAAGCGTGGAAACAAAATCGTAACGGCTTTTCTTTTTCTACGTGCGTCCCTGCACAAAGCGACGAAGACGCTGTGCTTCGACGTTACGCCACCAGGGTGGCGCTGCTGTTGCCACGGCGCATGCAGAGACGCCACACCTCACGTGAATCTGGTTTCTGCGCAGGCGCGGTGCGTGCACCGCTGGTGCGATCAAGCGCGATCTTGTTTGTAAGCGGACGTTAGAAAGGGTACTCCGACCCATAACCATACAGGTTCGTCGCAAACCTGCTCGGGTTCGAGTTGGACTAAAGCTCCACTTTAACACGCATGCGCGAAAATGAAAACGAGCTGACGCCCCCTGGCCGAGGAAAAATGCGCGATATCCGTTTTGGGTATATCGCTTCATCGTTTCGCGTTATTATAAACTAACTAAAGCGTTACAATTACGTATGTTTGATTTTATGCTGTGTTTTGGTGATCGATTTATAAAATAAACTACTTTATAAAGTTATTCCTTGCCTGAAATTCCAAATGTGTGCGTAGCAGTCGGGCAACACTGTCCACAAGACGAATTTCGTCGAATTTTAGCTTAAAAACGTCCGAAAATTTCCGGCAACCCTACTTGTAACCACGTCGCGAACACGAAGCCAGAACTGAACGGAACTTAGAGTGGGGGAAAAAGTAGCAAAGAGGAAAAAAAGGAACTGGGACAACAATCCGTGTCGGATGATTGAAACAATTCGAAGCGACCTCGGAGCAACAAAAGAAAAGTCAACCAAAAAAAAAAAAGCCAGCAATCACAGAAACGACCCCAAACAACAAACACGAAAAGAGCACCGCCTACGCAATCGAAAATAAGAGTGATGAGAAGATTCGCCGACAAAAAGGGACAAGCTGCCAAAAGGGGACAGTTACAATGCAAAGGGGAAGATGGGGAAAAAAAGCACGTCTCCCCCCTCCTCCCCCGGCCAAGGGATGCCGAAAATGAAATAACAAAACCCAAAAGGGAAAAAGTTTCCCAAGCCAAGATCGCCCCGCGCTATTTTTAGAAGGCGCCGTCCAATCTAGTACGATCCCCTTTCCCCAGAGTGTGCGCCGTCCCCTTCCCCTAGACTCCTGTTTCCCGCCACCACCCTTTCCCCAAAGCGCTGTTCTCTTTCCCTAGCTTCCCTTTTCTAGCCACCCCTTTTCCTCGGCGATTCTTTTCGAGACTCTAACGGGGGTACACGCTCCCTTCCCTTTTTTTAGGGAAAAGGGAGCACCTCTTCTTTTTCTCCCCACGTACGACACTCTCTCCCTCGTCTCGCGTTTCCTCCTCTCCGCCGTCGGCATCGATTTGGTTGGCCCCGCGCAAAAGCAAACTCGGTCAGAGTGTGACCGAGCGTTGCGCGCGTACGCTATTCAAGCAAGGGCCAGCTTTGAATGAGCAAACGCGCTAGGGAGAGGTGGGGAAAAGAGGGAAGCGAAATAACCAGACTTAAAAGATAGGGAAAAAAGTGTGGGAGCACTCAGGAGACTGGCGAAAAGCTCTGTCCGTCAAGGTAAATGGAAGAACTACAAGTTAATAAAAAGAAAGGCGCAGGAGGATTTAGGGAGTTGGGGAACCATGACCCACCGATAAGATAAATGGGGGGAACGTGAAAAGAGGTAACAGCCTCCTAGAAAGACAACAGGACGCAATAAATCAGAACGAACGTAAGAGAAGGAAACACTTGAAATGCAGGGAGATTGGGGACTAGAAAGTCTTATTCTTTTGGGTCTTACACGTTGAAAGCGCACTATTGACCTGGCGTATGTAATGGGAACGCTTAATTTATTTTGTACTAATTCAACTTACCCTGCATAACTCCACCGCCCCCCCCCCCCCCCTCCCTCCGGGCCAAACAAAAATAAAAATAAAGTACGATGATCGTTGCTATGCTTAATGTTCGTTACCTCACTTCAGCAGAGTTGTTTGTAGGACACATACGCCCCAGGTTAACATCGCCTACCACATAAAAATCTTCAGTAATGTACAACGTTATCTACTGACTGCCAGTGCGGGTTAAATATTGGAGACAAGTTCTGCGTCAACGTGTGGCTAAAACGTGTTGTTTTTATCGATGGAAATGGAACGCAAGTTCCAGCCGAGCGCTGGCGTATAGCACGTAGAACTCGTGTCAGATATGGGCCTTCAGAAAGTGAAGTCTAAAATTCAGAACTACGGCTCTTTATTTAAGTGGTGCTGTACAGGTACACCAATGGGGTGAGGGAGAGTGTGCTGATACCACAACAAATTTAAAAAAAAAAAAGTGCAGAAGCTGTTATACAGATCCCTCCTCAATTTACAAACCGAAACAGTTTCTTGGCTACCAAGAGACCTCCGGTAGTTCCGTTTCGGCAGGCTTTCCGAGGCTGTTGATATCGAAATTCCTGGGACTATGAAGTTCTACGGAAATCACGAAGTTGGAGATTTTGCAAAGTCCATACGTCGTGCTATTAAACATACAAGATATGATCGGTCGTCTTACAGAAGTAAACAGAAACATCGAACAAACCTCGCGCTAACCGGTCCTCTAGCTAACCATCTGGAGAACTGGTCACAAAATACGTTTCATGAGCGTCGCAAACGTTACAAGAAGCGGTGTTATGGTGGCGATAGTTTTTCCTCTCATTTGACCGAAAGTTCGCGATTATCGCAAAATCCCGAATTAACGCCCACCCACGGCGAAGAGGTATAAGGGAGAAAATATGAAGTGAACGCGAGACTCCGAGTTCGGCTCGGCCTCGTGCTCAGACAGCGCGTCGAGGGACCCTCGGTGTCGGGCTCGGGCCCACTTGCCGAGTTGGTGCAGGCAGACTGCGATTACCTTACGTGGATATGGGCAGGAGGCTGATCATATGCTTCGATTAATCTACGTGGTGTTGACTAAGTACGGCGTCCGGTGAGTGGCATCTGTACCTCTCCGATTAAAGATTAAAAACACGTGATAAAATCCTCTCCCACAAAAAAAAAAAAACAAATCACCGGCAAATTAAAAAAAAAAAAAAAAACATTAGCCACCAGGAAATATGACCCAATGGAGTCGGGCAACAACGGCATTAAACGTTTCGAGGGCATACTCTAATCTCGGCGCTTTATACCGGCGAGAACAAGCTATTCCAGCGCACACGTCACCCAATTCGTCCCACACATACGGGCGTACACGCAAACTCACGCACACAACGAGATAAAGACAGAAGGGATAGAAAAAAAAAACAAGACAAAAAAATGTCGTCCCAAGGCAAACGCACGTCTAAATTCCATTATCTACGAAGGCGCTCATGCAACACGTGCCTTTTGTCGGTCTGCTTTTACGACTCAATGGGCCCCAAGCCGCGGGCCGGAAGCGTTAGCGGATAACGACGCGGCCCCCGGGTCTCTAATAACCCATTAAAAATTACCGTTAATTATGAGATTTTTTTTTTATATCACCCTCTCGACTTTCACCTTCCCCAAAAGCGAGCGCTAAACTTCCTTTTCTCTTTCTTTTTTTTTTTTTTTTTTTTTTTTGAGGCGTTTCGTTGGCAGCAAAATTTGCGAGCACAAAAACCCAAAGTTACTTTTAAAAATACCGATTTTTTTTATTTTTTTCGCAATGCGTCTTTTGATCAAGCTGCGCCCGAATGTGAGCTAGGACATCGGCATGCCGCGGCACGCGTCTCTCAAACTCCAGTTTTCGAGTTGAAAACCTGAGCGCGACAAAGTTAGAAAGTTGTCTTGTCTAGTTCTCGTTTGTGTACGTGTGTGTCTGGGCGGGGGGGGGGGGGGGGGGGGGGGGGGGTCTGTCTGTCTCTGTGTGGGTGCGCGCGTGTCTCCGCCTAGGTGTCTCTGTCGTGTCCACGTGTGTCTGTGTCTGTGTGTGTCTTTGTCAATATCTTTGTGTGCCTGTGTGTATCTCTTTGTAGGCGTGTGTGCGTGTGCGTGCGTGCGTGTGCTTGTATGTGTGTCTTTCCTATATATGATATATTCGGTTACCCATAACAACAGGCTCACAGTTTTGGTTCACGCAGCGGAAAAAAAAAAGAAATGTAATGGCATTTCCTTCACTCTTCTATAAAACCCCGTTGGATACAATGCACTGCGGCGGAATGGAGGACGGGTTGCGACAGAGTGCACCGTTCTTTACGTCGGTAAACGCGAAAGGCGGCGCCGCTGTCGGTTTTGTTTTGTACGCAGCGCGTGTCCGCACCAATAAGAGCCCCGTATAGAACTGCGGGCGGTCCCAAAACACAGTTCGCCATTGTAGTGCGCCCAACTAATACAGCACAGTCCGAACCACTTATTTTTTTCTTTTTTCAAGAACTAGCGTATTTGGAGTTTTCACTGCGGACATGTTGACAGAATTCGAAGCATGTTGTGCCCCCCCCCCCCCAAACATCCCAGAAAACCCTAATAGCCGCGTCCCACTAGAGCGACAAACAGCAACAAACGACAGCGACAGACGACACCTACAGACAGCCTGTTTGTCGGAGTCCACCGTCCCCCCTGGCGGACACGACGCAGAACACGGGCACAAGGAAACTTGTTTCCTATAGTGGGACTGGAGTTGTCAACGAAACACTTCAAAATCCACAGAGAAACAGAGTATGGCGACGCGGTTTTCGTGTTTTGCTTTTTCGGCGTAAAACGCACCGACAAACACGGTGAAAGCGGAGACGATTGCTTTATTTCTTGATTAAAGCTTCCGCTGTCTTCATTTGCCGTTGGCGATTTTCCGCAAACAGTCGTGACAATCGACACCAAACTTTAACCGAACTAGAATTCCCGAATCGTTCCTTTTTCGGGTCGTTCGAGGCATTCCAAGCGAGCGCTGCGGAATTTCACGCCGATTTTGAGGATGTCTTGAACTTCGTATCCGAATGATCGAGGGTAGGCGTTTTATTGGGAGACAATACGGAATCCCGATTATAACAAAACGGGATGACAAGTCTCTCGTTTGCCGGAATGGCTTGCGCGCGAACTGGCGGAAGGTCGTGTCCTACTTCGTGGTGAGCGGTCTTACTTTGGTCAGCCCTCGCACATGGGTCTATCCATCATGATGCAGACGCGTAGACTTCGGCGTCTCGAAGCACCACCTCGCGCACCAAGGTTTGGCGAGCAAAACCAGCCACGGCAAATTCCCTTTCGCAACACGACCACCAGCAAGCAAGCCGAGCACGCGACCACTACGAGCAATCCAGGAACCGGAACTGCGGGAGCGGGAACGATCAGTGGCCGCCAAGGACTGAGTCGACTGAGTCACGGGAGGAAGGTTAGAAGGAGGGTGGGGAAGAGAGCAACAGAAAGCACAAGCGGGCGAGGAGGATAAGTTTGTCTCCGAGAGACGTTCCTCAGGGGGACAGCTTGCTGCGCTTCAAGTTCAACGACAGAAAAGAACTCGGTCGTCGTCGATGGTTTCTCGGCGCTCGTCGGGGGTGTTGGTCGTTGCAGTGGGACAGCATCAGCGAAACAAAACTTTGTGGGGGTCGCCGGACAAAAATCGGTGTTTGTCGCTCTAGTGGGACGAGGCTATAAATAATTGATCATACGTGGTCTTTTTTTATTTTTTTCGACTTGAAAACGCGATTAAACTTCGTAGCACGCATCTATGAGATCAATCTCAAAAGAAAAAAAAAAGAAAAAAGGAGGGGGGAGGGATCTGTAAAAACGCGACCAATACAACTCATGTTTACAAGCAAACCGGAGCGCCCCTAGCGGACGCCACCGGCGCCGCGCGTGCCCGATGGAGTGTGGGCAACAAGCTCGCCGCCGCTCATAAACAAACCATTGGAAGGCGATGTTGTCGGCGCCGGTGTGAGTCCCCGCGTGCTCTTCGCGTTGGAATGGTTGATTCTACGTCTTCCTGGCAATGTCTGATTACTTTAGCGGCCTCAGCGAAATTACCAAGGCTCGTTACACCCCAAAACTTCGCGTGAATAACGTGACATGCGGCGATTCATTCCGCGTGGACGCCGCAGTATGTACGCTAAAGCCTGATTCGCATGATGAGATTCCGCTCGCAATTTTCAGCCGCGACGTCGCTCGGGCTGCAAAAGCGTGAACCGTAGCTGAGATGGTCGACGTCGATACTGAAAATCGCAAGCAAAACCGGAGCAAGTGAATCAGGCATCACAAGTCGGTGATGGCCACTGGTAACAATGATCAACATATGTTTGTATCATACTGTTTACACCGAGACTACTTACCCCAACCCACCTTCAAACTTAAGTCTTTTGAGGCCTGCACTTATTTCTTATCGAAATTACCGGATCAACGTTTGGTCTACGGGCAGCTGTCGTTTGAACGAGTAGACAAGTTTGAAAGAGCAGACGACAGTTCGAAAGATCAGGCAGCCGTTTGAACTTTGACGCACTGAACGTAGTCCGCAAGTGGTCCGAACAACTCGGCGGTTTTCCCGCGTTTACGTTACGAACAAAACAAATAAATCTTGCGACCAAAAGTATCCGTGAATTCAACTCAAAGTGCTTCCCGCACAAGCAATCGAGGTCCGAGGGCGTCTGGTTTTTATTTTTCACGGCACGTATCAACGTTCTCGGACGAACCGAGCACATGAAAACTGACCTTCAAACCTTTCCCGACTCTTTTGGTACAGCCCTTGTCACGGCGTTTTGACGAGAAGACAGGTTTTTGTCCGGTTTTTTCCAAAAACAACACGGGAATGTATGTCCCTCATGGTGACTTCCGCCCACGTACAGCCCCAAACCGGAAGTGCGCCCGACGCGCCACCACCACGCCGTGACATAACAGAGCTGAGTTCGTCTTTTTTGAACACCATGTAAGAGGAGGAGACGGGAGCTGCTTTTGTAAGATTTTTGAGTGACGGGTTAATCTTCTATAATCTTCTGCGGAAAGAATTGAGACGTCTAGGCAAATCTGAGAGACACAAAAGAGGGCCCTTGGTAAGAGGGGAGCTCCTTCTTCCCCTCTTCTCTGGTGGTCATCGAAGCGGTCTTTGGATGACGTCACGAGCAAGACACGTATTAGTAAAAAAGGCCACATATAAAATTGTTGTTATTTTGTTTGGTTTTTTTCCTTTTTTGGAGGGGGGGGGGCAAGAAGGGGGGGGGGGGTGCTTATAGAGCGGGGTAGATTGAGTGTTCTCCATAAAAGAGACGATCTCAAAATCGACCTTCGGTGCCCCTTAGTACAACAAAACTTTGGCGCGTATTTTTGGTCCATACGTGTTCAAAGGAGCAGTATCACATCGGACCCACCAATATATTGTTAAAAAAAAAGACACGAGAAGGAATTTTAAAACGAATTAAACGATTAGCCAAGAGCACCTGGTGAATGTCGCTAAAGCTTCGTTTGTAATGCCCGTCTAGGAACCTTGACAGGTAGTGAGGATAACTGTTCAGCCAAAAACGATACATGCTTTGAACCTGACGTCGTCCCGACAGCTCTAAGGCCAGCACAAGAGAAGAGGGGAGGGAGGAACTCCCCACTCAACCAGACTCTCTTCTGTGTGTCCCAGACGTCGCTATTCTCCCTCCACAAGATTATAAAAGATTAACCGTCACTAAAAATTCACACAAAAGCAGATTTGCGGTTAGTTTCGGCGGCATGATGGCTGGCGTGCTTCGACCGCTTCGGTGGCTAGAACGGCTAGGGCATCCTGACGACGTCAGCCTCGCCGCAGTTTTGCTCGTCCCGAGACAAACTACGTCACGATTGCACCGGATGTGACGTGCTCTCCACTGGCTGCTCTCCGAGCTCTTGCTAGAGTGGGCCGCTTCTAACGATAAATACAGCCATCAGGCTCAAGACACAAACGCGCGATTGTCATTTACGGATAGTGTGGATCATATTGAGCCTATTTATGAACACGACGGGTATATTTCAAATTTCGCTGAAGTATCCCTTTAAAGGGGCACTGACACCCCCCAAAATGTATTTATTTTTATTTTTTGCCAGGGAATTCCTTAAGGCGTCCGAAGACTACTCAACCAATATTTGGCTACAGTGTCACATATATTTTTAATAAAGTCAAGAAACGCAACTGCTCGAAACCGAAACCAAAACTGGACTGGGGAGGAAGAATAACTATAGAGGAGGAGGGAGCTGGCAAAAATCAGGTGGCTATGCAACTTTTTTTTCTTCTTTCCAATCAATGTATTTCCGGTTTTAAAGAAGCAAGAAAAAAAAATGGCTCAAACAACGTATTTGCGGTTTTTTAGAAGCCACAAAAAGAAGAAAAAAAAAAAACGGTATCATATTTCTTTTTTATATTTAATATTGTGTGTGTGCCTTCGATGACTTACGGCTTTGATTATCCTTAGTGGTTGTGTCTAAACCGTAGAAAACGGCACGTGACCACGGAGAAGAGAGTGAGCACGACTCAAACCGGCCAGTTCTCGATCGGCGGTTTTCGAGCGGAAAGAAAACGAATTTGGAGCCGCGAAATGTTCCCTGGGTTGTTGGGCTCTCATATGTCGTGTACAAATAAAAACCTTGGCCATTAAAATACCCTGTCAGTATCCCTTTAAATGCTGACGAAGCAAAGGAAAGTGACCAAGTTTTCGCGCATTTCGTACGTGATCGGTCGCAAAAAAAAAAAGTAAAATAAATTGTTTCAAGTGTGCCCACTCGTAACATTGGTGGAATTTATGCGTCGCAATGAACAACAAATACAAATCTCTCCGAAACAAAAGAAAAGAAAACAAAAAAAAAACAAATATGCAAGACTCGCCCGAGGCCAGCTTAATATACGCATCTGATACATAAATCGACTATGTCAACGGATTACAAGAGGGCGCTTTTTCCGCAGGGATCAAACCCAAAGCCTCACTCGAGTCAAGCTCCCCCCCTCGGCGGCAACTCCTATTTCCAGCTCTCCTTTTTTTACTCCCCTTTCGTAAAAGGGGGCGAACAAAAACAAACGTGCACAAAGCAGAAAAGATCAAATGCAAAAAAAAAAAAGCGAGAGGGTGCTCACAAAAGAAAGGAAGAAACAAAAACAAAGTAAATCCGGCCCAAGGACGAAATAACGTCCGGGAGAAAGTCTGATCCACACACGGGTCAACAAAAACAACATCGTCCGGCGGCACATTTCCAAGCTGCTGCTGCTGTTGCTTCGACGGCGGCCGCCTAGATTTCAGAGTGTTTCCAACGGCTCTCGCTCTGCGGGTCACACGATGAAAGCGTCTTCATTCGCCTTCCAAGTGTCTCCCCCTCGACACGCGACGACCCAACGCATGCGCAGTTGCGACCCATCTGCGCGGGACGTGTACGTCCCCCATGAAATGGCAAAAAAGCTGCCACGGTTTTCAGGTGCTTCCTCTCTCAGCTCTGGGCTCTCTGGCGGCGGCGTCGTGCGACGACAACGACGACACCGCGGACGGACATAATCAGTAAAGAAAGCCGGGAGGCACCTCGGTCCAACGAAAACAATCTCAGAAATGCAGCAAAACAAAAGAGACGCACACAAGCAGACCGAAAAAAAAAAAGAAAAAAGCTGGAGAATTGGCTGTGTGTAGGGAGGGTCGAGTATAGGGTCGTCACTTCCGGCAGACACACTTCCGGTACCAGCTATCTTACTTCCGCAAAGAGAAAAAGGGGAGAGAGGGGGTGTGGGCATTACGGAAATAAGGCGAATGCCTCCTTGCTTTTCGATACCCCGTATTCCGCCGCACTATATACTCCGATTTCTCTCGCAAAGTTTCGCAAGACCCGCTGCAGTCTCTCGGCAGAAAATGACAGCGATGTAGCGTGGCGTCTTTTGTTTCGGCGTGGAGTGAACGTTCTCAGACTCCATCGTGCTGTCGTTCGCTTATGTGCTCGGGGGCCGCTGAGAGAGTTGTTGTGGTGCCGCAAGAGAGATCCCTCGTCAAAACGAACAAAGGGGAAAAAAAACAAAATAAAAAGACAATACACTGATAGTATATAGACCAGCGCAGGGCTCCGAGGTGACGCGAGTCTGCTTTCTGAGCACACACAGTGCCCAGACCTGGTGTGTACGAACAGAGGGCTTGTTTCTAAACAGCGCGTTGGCGCATATTCACTGAGCACTTTTATTAAATTGAGAAAATATTTTAAGTGTCCTTTTAATGTACACTACGCGAAACTATTGGCACAAAAACGACATTGGCACGGTTTTATTTATTTATTTTTCGCTTTACTTTGAACGGGTAATCTGTGAGAATAAATGTTACGGCGCACCAAAAGAAAAAACACTCACGAACACAGGCACACTAAAAAATAACACAGTCGCTCAGCGCTCACTAACAACATTTGGTTTTGTATTACTTATCTTCTTCTTCTACTTACAATGAACAACGGAATTTTATTTTATGATTATGATTTATTTTACGATCGCAATATTACAATCTTAAAACCGTAATTCCGGATTCCGCCCCCTACCTGTTCGATCTGGGTGAGCATCGTACCGCAGCGCAGTCGTACTGCACCGGCTAGATTTATCGTCTACCCTGTAAACCAGTGCCGTCCTACTACGGCGGACCGACCTCGCGCATTCTAAACATGTGACGCCTAATTTGCTTTTCTTTTCCTTGTCCAAAATATAAAAGAGAGAAGAAAATAAAGCCCTAACCGTCGGACTGCCGTAAAGTGTTCCGATTTGGAAACAGCAATCGTATAACTTAGAAACCTCCGGAGAGACAGAGAGCTCTTGAGTGAAGATACAAACTTCTGTCGCCAAAGTGCCGCAACACTTTCCTCGACTAAAACTTTCCGCATTTCGAGAAGGATTAAGTTCCACTTCGAAACGGGAAGCCAAATTCCAAATTTTGATTCGGCGCCGCCATTACGAAAACAAGACCAAAGTAGTCCCGAGGTTTCGACGACCGGAAGTTCACACAGACTGCACGCCACTTCCGGAGGTGACGAAAGAGCCAAGGGTCGTTTTAAAAGAGCGCCTTGGAGGCAAGTGGCTAGACAAGGTCCAAAGAGGAATCCGTGGGTCGTCAGCGCCCCCTATGGAAAGTGGTAACCAGAAAAGCGCAACTTCATGACGACGTCGTGCTTGAAACAAATTACGAACGCGACCGGTTTTGTTTTAGGTTTTTTTTTTTTTTTTAATACAAAAGCTATTTTAAACACAGGATTTCTTCTCCCGATTAGGTGTTTTACTGTCGCGCTTACTTGAACAAATCTATGGGATACTTGGCATGTTATACTTAGACACCATATATGGCTTATGGTCCACTATATCCCGCGTAGAGTTGTAATGAGGCGTCCCATATAGCATTATGGCAAGTATCCCCGTGTAAAACGCCACGTAATATATAGGGAGTATACCCACTGTAGTGTCCCACATAAAACTCCGGATATTGATCGGGAAATTTCCCTTCCATTATATGGTAAGTGCACTAAGGAGAATTCCATATAGGGTACGAGATCGATCCCCGCACTATATCCCACATAGTGTATACAAATACCATGTAACCTAAACGGAATGCTTCACAATGCGCCTATCTGATATTAGGGACTTTTAGCAAACCGTTACCGTCTTCCGCGTACCGCACTCCCGAAGCCTTCGAACCACGCTTCAAAGGCTCCGGTAGTGTTGTACGCGGTACGCGGTGAAGGTCTGCTAAAGAATTCCTATTGCGAGGTATGTCGATATATGCACGATGTTCGGTCGCCATATGCAGGCTTAATGGTTTGTAGGGAGTAGTGTACACGACGCAGCTTCGCATTTCATATCGAAGGTAATCATCATCATCATTTATTTTCTTTGAGGGCCCGTGGGGCATTACGAGGGGGTGGCAATAAAACAAAAAGTATAGTAAACACAAACATAACACTGTAAGCTAGTTAGCTAAGTTAGATAGAAACAGGATAATCTGTTTTTCAACAAATTTAGTAGTGTCATTC
Source organism: Ixodes persulcatus (assembly GCA_013358835.2). NCBI lineage: Eukaryota > Metazoa > Arthropoda > Arachnida > Ixodida > Ixodidae > Ixodes > Ixodes persulcatus. The sequence goes on along the minus strand of JABSTQ010009795.1, from coordinate 748,902 downwards.
ATAGAAAATAGCTTTTGAGGTAGCGAGTTCCAATCCTCGATAGCCGATGGTTGTGTGGAAGTCTGGAGGGAAACAGTCCATGACCGAATTGAACGAAATTTACATGGGTGATCTAAATCCGGGAAAATAAGGTGGGGAGGTGACAGGAATGATTCTCCGAGATGGGTATTGTGATAGAAAACTTGACGAAGGAGAGAGAGAGGCGTGACACTCGGCGGCGAAGGGAAAGCGAATGAAGGTTAGCTAATTGGCGTAATCCTGATGTGCTGTTATATATGAGAATGTGGGAAAAACAATTACTGTATAGAAACTATACACCAAGCACACTCTTAACCAGCACGCGGTACCAGTGTGGGAACACAGCATAACGTTCTAAGTATAGGTCACTATCCGTGTCAAACAGTGTGTGCACTCGCTACTCGTGTGCACATATTCCGTCGCCGCTTATGTTACACGCCTTGTTTTTTTTTATCCAACTTTTAGGAAGCTTGCAAGACTTCTGTGACGGTGCAAGGGATGTAACAACAAAAAGCCTGGCCAGTGTTCATGACACCTATAATTCATACATCCATCGTGGGTGATTCTTGAATTTCAAGAAAAGTCAAGTATACCCAAAGCAAACAAGAGCAGACAGAAACTAAAGGCGAAGCCTGCAATCCATTATAAGTTCTGCCGCCGCGTTTATATCGGGACACATAATTTGGTTGCAAATTACACCGTAACGACGCTTGAAAAAAAGTCGACATTTATGTCGATAATGCAAAGCGGCGGCGACATTCCATATTATTACAAAGCTATATAGACTAACTGCACTCCCTAGGCGAATGACGAAACCAAAAATACGTATAGCCCAAAAAATAAAATACTGTCTGCCCTATGACACTGAGCAGGCTCGTGAAACGTCAGGCTCAATGGTACAGCGCAAAATGTTGTTTTTTAGAGAGCAGCTCTTAGGCGCCCGTTTCCGGCTTGAGCGGCGTTGGCGTCGCCGTCGGCGTAACCGCGCAGTGCATAATGGGACACGTGACGTCACTGGTGACGTTATCAGTGACGTCACACGTCACTGATGACGTCATCAGTGATGATGACAATGACAATGAGGATGACGGGGTCAGTGATGATGACGTCATCACTGACGTCACGGGTGATGCCGATGACGTCATCGTCACGTGACCTCACAGGGGTCACGTGACCCTCGTGAGGCGACGGCGACGCCGCTCGGAGTAGCAGGCAGGATGAGGAGGTGAGAAGGAGGGAGGAGGGGTACACACTCCCCTCAGGACCTTTCCCTCCTCCTCAAGAGCTGCGCTCTAATTCGGCGTTACGGGGAGTTGTAAACGGCTTCCATTTTTCTTTTTTTACAGTTTAAAGATATTTCCAGTTTCGCCATTGGCTGAGCCCCCTCGAAACACTGCAGCGATTGGCTACCCCAACTGCATTGCGGGAAAAGTATAGACGCACCGAATTTCGTAAGACTGATACCGGTCAAATTCCACAACTCCCCGGATAAGTGGCTCTCTCGAGTTGGAATTCGAACCGGACTGCCGGTCACATATACACGTACGCGCTTCTGAAAGAGAGAAGAGAGCATAAGCATAGAGGAGAGTTATGTTTTGGCGCAGCCATTTCCCTTCGCGATGCACGCGGTGTTCTATGAACCAAACCGGAACAACAACAAGTACGGTGCGGCCCCAAAAGAAGAACAGAGCCCTCGCTATCCAATAAGGGTCCTCAAAAATGCCGGCCTACATCACGACTCGACGTCTGGAGAGTCAAAAGTCTTCCGAGTTTGGCCGACGTCCAAGTGCTCCGGACAAAAAGAGGGAGGGGGAGCAGCGGCGAAGCCAATTTCATCCCATTTTATTCGCGTTTATCACCCCCCCCCCCCCCCCCCCCCCGGGCCTGGAGCTCGTCTCCGGCCAGAGCGTTGACCGCGTCTTTCTTTCATTCCCCCCATTTCCACCCAATAACGTCAAAACTAAAAGAAAAAGCAAACAAAAAAAACTAGGGTAGCTAAACTTAAGAGCGTTTCCAACTGCTCGTATCACGTGTTTTATGGGCCGAGTTTGCAACACAACCTGCGAGGAGAAGCCGAAAGCAAGTACTTTACTACGAACATCTTGAGCACGCTACACTCGGAAACAAAAAAAATATAAATAAAATAAAATAAATTGGACATCAAAAAGAGTTTCGGGTGTTCAAGATGTCAAAATTGGACCACACCGCCTGCATGTTGTCCGTCATCTCAATCGTTTCACTATATATACTGTCAAGACCGGTTATAATGAAGTCGGTAATAACGAAATAGCGGCTACAGCGAAGCGATCACGATTTCTCATTCCCCTATGCACTTCGTTATAACCGAACTCGGTTATAACGAAATAGCGGATACCGCGAAGCGATCACGATTTCCCATTCCCTTTTTGCACTTCGTTATAACCGAAGTCGGTTATAACGAAATAGCGGATATTGCGAAGTGATTTCCGGTTCCCGTTGACTTCGTTATAACCGGTCTCGACAGCACTCCGTTGCGCGTGAGGAAAAGCAGGATACGTTCGCTCGTTCCGCAAGAGTATAGGCGTTCCGTCCGCAAGAGTATAGGCGAACACGCCTGCCTCCGCGAAAATCAAATGGCCTTGGCGCGGACGGGATTTGCGTAGATAGAACGGCTGGACGCGCCGCACCCCGGCATTTTTTTTTTTTCTCGCTTTTGAATGGGGTAGGGTGGCTTCCGCCATTTATCGTCGTGGATGCCCGAGCGCCAGTAGAGACAGCCGTCTCCGCTGTCTCGGCAAACCCGTGATCCCGGTGCGGCGGCGGCGGCAGCCCGTCTGGTAAAGACGTCCGCAGCCGGTCAGTCACCAAAAACGCCGTCGACCACGGGTTGCGACGATTGCTGGTACACTACGATCCGTCGAAAGCGTATATTTGTTATGTTGCAACAGACTGGTTTGTTGCAACGCGACATCTGCGGGAAAAACGATACTCTGCCTCCAGACTGCCAGAGAAAAATGATCAATCCCTTGGAAACGCACCGTTCGCGGTCCCTGAATAGGACGCCGCGAAACGTGAGCTTTTGTATTCACATACAATTTCTTGAAAATGAACATTATTGTGTTGGATAGAATTCGTACATTCACGGTGGTTAGCATTTTTAGCATTTGCCACTGAGCATTAGTTTACCAGAAGATGAGAACCGGCCTAACTGTAACTTGTGTAAACATTTTTTTTTTTTTTTGGTGGGGGGCGGGGGCGGGGGCAGGGGGGGGGGGGGGCGGAGGCTTTTCAGATGTCGTCTTGCAACAGGCTACGAGGGCCATTATAAACTGGTCCCACTAGCACGACGAACACCAACTGCCGCCCGCCGACAAAACAAAATATTGTCATACGACAGCAATCTTTCGCCGTAACCTTGAGCCATAACAATATTTCGCAAAAAAAAAAGAATATATATATATATATGCAGATACGTTTCTCTTTGGGTCAGTCGGTGGCCCTCGGGGATGAAGAGAAAAAAACAATATCTTACAAGTTATATTCTACGTCATTTGAGCAGCGTTCGACGCAGCAAATTCAAATATTATATTTGAAGAAACTAAAATATGCGGTCCAACAATCTAGGATCCGTTGCGCTCAGGCGAAGGAGTCGATAGAAATATGCTCCGCTATTACGACGGACGTACTATGCACATTGAGCAATGTATCTAACTATTCACTCGCGCGTCTAAATTGTAACAACGTATAGAGGTAAGGATTAATCAGTAAGGCGACCAAGCGTGCCAAGGTGCGTCTTTGGTGCATCGGAACGCAAAAAGGAGCAGCACGCCAATCGAAGATCAACACAGGGACCGCGTAGGAAACACGTGAAGACAAGGCAGTCAAGTGTGAACCGTCATTGGATGAGGTCAGGAGGAGGAAGGGGGAGAGAGAACAAATGCACGTGGGACGCGTTTGGGGGTAAACAAACGCACGGGGTGTTCAAGGAAAGAGCAGACGAAGTAGCGCGCCGTATATACGGCCTGCAAATTCGTCTGCTCTTCGTGCATGCCACCTCGTGCGCTTGTTTACCCTCGACCTCATCCAACGACGACGCGTACTTGGACGCCTCGTGATCGCGGCCTCCGATTGGCGTGCTCTTTCTTGCTTTCCGATGCATGACGCGTCTTGGAACACTTGCTCGCCGCGTGGTCCTTTTTTCCACAAGGGCACCGCCATCTCGAATGTCGTCACTTCCAGTATGGGCGAAAACATAGTCTTGCCGTCGCCACACCAATAGAAGACATTTATGGGATATGAACGAAACCATCACCCATTCTCGCTTTGCCTCCCCTCTATTTGCTTACTATATATGCAAGATAAAATTTGTGTATCCCATAGCGGATGTGTTTACCGGGTGGCTTAGGACGAGAGTAAACGAAAAAGGTATATATAAAGAGGTTCAGTCAGACGATGCCTTTAAAAAAAGAGTAAACGCAGCGCACCACACGCAACAAAACTCACTTCGTATTATGTGAAACGAAACAGCCAACTAGACTAAAGCCCCTCCCCTCCCCCTTTTCTTTTTTCTTCTTTTTTTCCCCCCTAGACAACAATGAGCCTCATAAATCTGCTCACATCAAACAAATTAGTCGTCAATTGTTTAGGCAATAGGAGTTTAGTCTGCTAGAACAATGGTTCTCGACCACTGATGTTTCGCGGACCCCTTGAGGATCGGCGGAGATACTGGAGGACGCTTTTCGTGGTGAGGGGAAGGAAAAGTTATTGGTTAGTTAGGATAGTGATTTAATAAAAGGATATAACTAAGGGCTAGTGTGAAGTAGACTTCTCTTATTAAATATACACGAGAAAACCCACCCAAAAATTCGGAACGTTTATTGTCGATCTGAAAAAAAGGCAACTTTTATTGCCGGAAGGCAGGGCTTCGCGGACCCCTTGGATGCCTTCGCGGACCCCAAAGGGTCCGCGGACCACCATTTGAGAACCACTGTGCTAGAACATGGCGACAATGATATCCACTGTAGATGAGAAATTGAGCCAGTGCAGTACAACCGCTGGTCAGGGGTCTTTAACGTGCACCACGCAGTAGTGATGCACGACCGCACGCCGGTATACGATGCTCATCCAGATCGAAACGGGCAGGGGTGGGGTTGAACCCAGGATCCCTGGGTTCTCCAGCGCGAGCTTTCGCTCCACGTGCCTCGAGTTGCGGTGCGCTACCACAACCAAAACTTTTGACACGACTAAAAAAAAGTTTACAGACGATTGCAAGAGTGGCGACGGGTCGCCGCCATGTCTTTGCTCGTGCGGGCGAGTCCGTGCAAATGCAAGGTTGCCAGTGCTCACGCGCACGCTTCACGTGCTTCCCCACATGGGCCACCAGTTGCGGTGCCATACTTGCAATCGTCTATAAACCTTTCCAAATGAGAGTGTGTGGCCGGTGCCATTTTGAGTGTTCGTGCGTACGGCGCGTGCTTTGCTCGCTTTCCGAAGCGGGGAACACGCACGTGCTGAGCTGTGAAGATCGCACGTGGGGCTGTGATTTTGTAAACATTGGAAAGGTCTATACAATAGACCGATCTCACCAAGCGTTCGGCGCATGCGCGAGGCCGCCATAACTTTAGTTCACAGGAGGCAATCGGCAGTGCACGAGACTGTTCGTGCCCTGCACGCCCACAGCTCCAGCGAGCTTATCGCACGTGCAGAAAGACTAAAGTTCCCTCGATGCACTGCGGCAGGGGTGGCGTAGTCAACTGGCTGGTGAGATCGGTCTATAGGGAGTATTCACTGGCGGCCATAGCTGTGTGCTCGGCTGCGGAGCGCGTGCTGAACGCGAGCTTCCACAGTTCTTTCGCCACGTGCATTCCGCACCACCAAGATTGCCGGCCTTGGCAGCCTATTAATGCGAGCTCGTTCTGAGCATGCGCTCTAAACAGTGACCTCAAATATGGCGGCCAGTGAATACCTCCTATAGACGTTTCCACTGTTTACAAAAATCACAGTCCACACGTGTTAAATCACAGTCCAGAACGCGCACGTTCGTCGCTTCGGAAACCAAGCAAATCACGCGCCATACGCACGAACACTGAAAATGGAACCTGCCAAGTGCCCTTTTTTGGAAAGGTCTATTCTACGATTCCGAACTAAAGCGGCGGCGAAACAAAAATAATTAAAAAAAGCGCAAAAAATAAGTGGGTACACACAGAGACGTTCTCGCGAGGGGCAAATATATACTCTTTTAATAAGTCTCTCCAAGTTCTTCACGGCATTTGGGGAGGTCTTCAGTCACGCCTCTTCCTCTCCTTCGCCCCGTTCGAGCAATGAGATAACCCAGCAGCGACTTAACGAGGTTAAGAAGTTAACGAAGTTACCTCCGAGTACGGATCATTATTTCATCCATGTCCAAAAAAAAAAACTGACTGAGAACATTTTTTTTTTTTTTCGGCGGTATTGATTGGTGGGCACGAGAAGGCACAAAGTATAAGCGCTGACCTCAATTTTGCGCGCGACAGCCGTTATAGACCCATTTGAGAAGTGGGCGACATCTAGGAACGGTGGAGCCAATTAGCCCCGTCCGCCATTGTTTGGGGACTAACCCTGATGCAACGTTACTAGACTACCTCCGTTGTGGAACTCCCGCGGAAGAGGGTACCCCACCTCACTCACTTCAGTCCGCTCCCGTCGTTCGAAGCGCCATCTAGATTTTCGTCTACGAACTGTGTTTTCCATAGAGTACGCTAGAGCGCCATCTAGACGCTGCGCTTCGAAACGTAACTTATCCCATAGAACACACTGCAGTTACCAAAGCAGCCGTCCGGCGCGTCGAACGACGGGAGGCGAGTCGTGGTGAGTGATGGGGGGTACTGCTCGTGCAAGCATCGTCTATAAGCAGTTCCGTAGCTAATCAAATAACGTTGCCCTGATCACGTGTCGGACACGAGCGCCGCGTAAGCGTTCCGCAAAGACCCGGAATCAATCAGAAGCTTCATGCCCGAAAAATGGCCACCGCCATGGTTGCGCTCGGAAGGGGTGTGTTGGCGACGTTTCGGAGCAGGATTTCCGGGTGCTTTGTCGTGGTCTCGCTCGACGTGACGTCATCCCGTCACGTGACGTCACAACGCAATGTCGCGTGTGACGTCATCCTTGAACCACGCAAACCGGCAACGAAGGATAACATCACGTACGGGACGAACGGTGCAAAAATCTCGAGAGCGTGGAGAAATAAATATATATAATATATATACACACAACAAAACAGGAAGTGCTCGCCACGCACCAAAATAGTGCAGAAAAAAAGAAGGAAAAAAAAAAAACACGGAAATAGAAACATCACATTCTTGGCTCGGGCAAAAAGTGCGAACAAACAAACACAAAGGTAAGTGTAGAAATAAGAAGAAGAAAAAACGGTGTTATTAAATGCCTGTAATACGAGAATCACACAAAAAAATTAGACAGACTGCGAGCATGTTGGAGAAAAAAGCGCAGCCGCATGCACTATCAAAACCGCGTAAGACGCGGCCACACGGACGAGAGACTGTACTTGGTACAAGGTTGCCCTTACAGACAGCCTCGAAAGAAAAAAAAAAAAAGGATAGATTTAGGCGCCGTAAAACACTACCATCCGCGGAAAGGACGACCCGCACATTCTGCGAGGCGAGTACACAGAGACAGGCAAAATACACGTGCACAAACTAATAGCCGCCTTTTTTTTTTTTTTTTTTTTCCCGACGGTTGAATTCGTCTACTTCGACCTGGAACATTCGGGAGCTCTTTGGAACTTGGCAAGAAAGCCCGCGCTTTATCGTGGGCACTCCAGGTCGCTCCGAAAGGACCACTCAAACCGAAAATAAAAGGAAACGTTTAAAAAATGAAGAAAAAAAACAAAAAAGACAGAAGGGAGACGCACCGCACAAAAACGTAGACCCACACGCGCAAATGCGCGAGTACACAGAAGCAAGAAAAAAAAATCAAATAGATGTACGACGACCCGTCCCTCTAAGGACGACTAGAGAGACGAGACGGTTGGCGAAGGTGCTCCAACACGAATAGACCGATCTCACCAGGAGTTGCGCGACGCCACCGCTGCCGTGGTGCATGCTGGTACCTGTAGTTCTCCCCAGTTTTCCGGCCGCATCAATGCGCATTGTACGCCCGCCCGGCGTTTGGAAATTTTCGGGTTAGCACGAGACGTTTAGGCGGGTGTTTACTCATGGTTTTCAATGGGTGGATTCACCCGTTGTATGCCACGCTGCTACAATAACAGCACCAGCTGGCTGGCGCAGTGGCGCACCGGCGTGGCTTTCTTTCGAGAAGGTCTTCCCGAAAGAAAGCAGCACGGCAAAGAAAGGTAAACAGAGCCGGACAGAGCGGCAGGAAAATTTGCGTTTTTCCATTTGTTTCGCGATTTGCTTCATAATTTATATCCACCTACTGCACGTCAGCTAAAAAGTGTAAGATTACAGGGCACGAGACACACAGCGTGCCGAAGTGTTCCGGTGTTCCGTACGTTGGAATCTCTCTGAGCATTCGCTCCGCAGCGGTCTATCTCCACTAAGTTTGGTGAGTCCGTTTTGAATGCACTTTTTGCTCAATTAATTTTGGTGGTTATAACTGTTAATGTGCTTCAAAAGCTTCACAATATCAGGACAATCACAAAAAAAAAAAAATAAAGCAGTGATTCTTGATATGCATCACTTGAAATAAATCAACTTTTTTCGGAAGCGTTTTTCATTTTTTTCATACAAAACGTAAAAAAAAAACACATAATGCAATTTAGAAGCGCAGCACTTACCGGCAGAAATGTCACAAATGAGCCTAACCTATTTTGTGGTGTCTATTAGGCTGGCGCTACTGATCCAGAAAAAAAAGCTTCCAACGTCGGGCGACTCTTAGCGTTCGGAGCTTGCGCAAACAAAACGAAACTGAATAGAAACTGTACACGAAAAATAATCTCCACCCCAAGTTTTCAGGTATCTTGCATGGTTGCTTCTTTTTGAGAGATGACAATTGTTACGGTGAATCAGGCATGGCCTTTCTGTAGATCATTCCTTCTCTGTGTGCAGGCTTCTCCCCGCAGTTCACCTGTACCCTGTCGCACAGGCTGTCAACCAGAATGAAACAACTTTTAGAAAACTATCGCTCACCGGGAAAGTCTATTTAGCTCCTCTTACTTCATTGTTGATTAAACGTTATGCACAAGGCTGAACACTACCAAGCTCAGTTTTTCGCCAACACATTTGACGCTGTTCCACGGTGCTACACAAAGCCGAAGGTCCCTCGAATTTTCTTGTTCTTTGCCATTCAACTAAATGTTCAGTTTTCAAGTTAATTGAGACATCCGAGCAGCCGGAAAGCTCGAGTAGTGGCGTCGTTGGTTTTTTCCTGAGGCCGCAGTGGGACCACTGCGTAAACGGCAGTGTGCTCACGCGTTCACGAAGACGAAGAAGCAGACGACGAAGCGATTCTAAAACGATAAGACGACTGGAACTGCTTTTCTACGCTTGCTGACAAATTAAGACATCACAACCAACACATTTTTATGAAGTACAGACATGCAGGAGAATCCAAGCTGATACCGGGGCGTTCCGAACGATAATCTTCGATGTACAGAGCGCGACACTGTTAGCGCGAACAAGTGATCGCCGGTTTTTTTCAGTTTCTTTTTTTTTTTTTTAAACCAAGGGATGTCATCCAAGTTATTGCTACGGAAAGAGCTCATTTAGTTCTATATTGCAAGCGATAAAATTTCGTGCTCGCTAATACCATTTAGAAGTAAAATGCGAAAATGCGCCGATGTCGTGTTCGCGCTAACAGTGTCGCGATGTGTACGCGCAGCCCTATGTAGCCGGGAATCCGGAAAGCGATGACTACAAGTAGCATGGCGGCGGCACCACTTCCGGAATGCGCGCGCCTGCGCAGTTCGCTTGGTGACATCGGTCTATTGCTGGACATTTTGACCACCAACAAAACTAAATCGGTTTATTTTACGTCGGCCGAGCAGTCTAAGTAGTCGCTTGTCCACATACAAGGTTTGTGTGAAGGGGCTTGCGACGCTGACCACAAAATAACAGTATGTTGGGAAATTATTGCTCACAAGGCAAATACGACTTTGTCAAGCAGCGTTTTTTTTTTTTTTCTTTTCGTCCTAGAGCGACCAGTTTCTAAAGAATCTTGGCCAACACATCAAACAATGAGTGAGAAAATGTAAAAAAAAAAAAAAGTATTCGTGTTTCGTAAGCAGGAGCTCGAAAGGGAATTAAAGATGTCAATACGATGGCGAAACAACAGAACGATCTCACAAGGCGATCCCACGTATGCGTGACGCTGCCACGACTCCTGGCGGCCATAGCTGTGTGCACGACTGCTGAGCGCGTGCTGATGGCGAGCTTCCACAGTTCTTTTGTAACGTGCATTTCGCACCCTCAAGATTGCCAGTCTTAGCAGCCTATTAATATGGGCTCGTTCAGAGCATGCGCTCTAGACATCACCCACAAATATGGCGCCCAGTGAATACTCCTTATTAGCGGCGAGATGTTTTGGTGGCGCCATCCTGTGGTTCCCCCTTGCGACGTCATTTCCTTGCAAAGAACAAGTTCGATGGTGTTTGTTATTAGCATGGTGGAAGCTTGAAATCATTGCGCTCTCAAAGGAACACTGCCAACACCGTCAAAATTAAAGTTCTTTCATTCCTCTTATTTCCGTCGATGATAAATCCTCTTTCCGACGTCATAGTCAGCGTTCGGCCAATCGTGGAAGGCCGACCACAGCGACGCTTTCGGTCGCGCACGGGGCTAATAGGCGGCAGTGCACGAGACAGCTCGTGCCGTTTCGTGCTCTGCGCGCGCAGAGCGAGGTTGTCCCACATGCAGAAAGACTTCAAAGTTCCCTCGACGCCTCGCGGCAACGGTGGCGTATAATTCTACTCACTGTTGAGATCGGTCTAGTAACACAACGAACTGACTCTCACAACAAAAGTAACGCCAATAGGACTGTCCTCGCAGATACGCGTATACTTCCAGCTTCTGCCGTGTGCACGGCCTTTTTTTGCTGCCGAAAGGAAGTGACGTCATTGAGACGTTTAAGACGTCTTTAAAGCGCTTTCCTTGGCGTCCTAACTTTTTTTTGAAAAAAAAGGAAAGAAAAAAAGTGCGGTTCCTTTTGGAAAGGGCTGAAAACGAAGACCACCAAACCCGACCCTCATGACGGAGCCTTCATTGACCGGAAATGATCTGGGCGCTGTGGAGCGCGTATTGAACCATGCTCCACTTCCCCGGAACATCAGGAGCCGCCCCGTGCGTCCAGTTCCCTAAAACGGGTCCCTAAACCTTTCTATTAGCAGGCGTCGACGCGAAGACCGACGCGTCTGCCACTTTTGCGGCGGCGACTCGTCTAACTTCAGCGTGTTTGCCGCTTGGGGGTTGAGTCGGGGGATCAACCAACGATGACGTCATCCGCAGGTCATGTCTTCTAGGTGCCAACTGGCTCCACAACCCAGCAGACAAAGGGTTATGACAGCGCGCAGAAGCTGACTCTAACAATTTTAAAACAACCGGAAATGGCTGAAAGACATCATCATCATCATCATCATCATTATAGAATATAGATACACGTCACGGAAAAAGCACGTCTGACTGCTTTGCCGATCACTTCACGCCGGCATACACAGATCGCGTAAATCCCTCCTGCAGTGTTACTCCCCACACGGGGCTTGGCAATACGCTGCCCTCGATCACGATTGAAGAGGACGCCATTCTAGAGTGTATTAAAAAAAAAAAATGAAGCCTGAGCTATCAACCGGACATGACGGAATACCATCAGCCATAATTAAGACCTACCACGAAATCTTCACTCCCATACTATGTGACGTATTTATTAACTCCGCTACATCGGGTGTTTCTCTAGTAACACGGAAACTTGCGGCGATTATTCCGATTCATAGCTTTAAAGTTTTTTTTTCGAAATGGTTGTTTACGGGTCTTTATCACTTTCATTTCAAAGTATAGTTATTCCAAACCAACACGGCTTTGTTTCTGGCAGGTCGACGACCACTAACTTGGTCTCCAACACATCTACGGCCTCTCGTATTTCACGTAAACAAGGTCAACTCGATGTTGTTTATTTCGAAGTTAAGAAAGGTTTTTTACCTGGTCGACCATAGTATATTAATATCTTAGCTTTCTCACTACGGTGTTATGTGGACGGGTGCTCCAATGGTTAAGGAGCTACCTACTGCACAGAGAAGGTTCCGTTCGAGTTGAACCATTTCGATTCCGCGACATACGGAATGGAATCACGCGTACCTCAAGGCTCTGTTTTACGTCCCCTCTTATTTTCCATATTTGTCAACGATGTTTCCGCCGTCGTGTCGCATTCGTGTCTTTTACAGCATGCTCACGATATTATACCGCGAAATTCGCGAACTCGATGGCAGCACGAGGCTTCAGGGCGACATGAATTCATCCAATGGTTGGTGCACAGCAAACTGGCTTTCCCCTAAATCGTTCGAAAACTAAAGTGACGACGTTTTCTCGAGAAACTCGGAACGTCTGTTTCGCGTATCGTATCCAAGCGGATTCACTGTCTAGCGTGGAGGAATAAGGGATCTCGGCGTTACATTTGAATCAAACCTACGATTTGATGACCACGTAAACAAAATAGTTGGGGCCTCTTTGCGAACTTTTGGAATCGGATGTCGCCTACCGAGGGAATTCAACGACCCATCTGCATTCCTGGCACTTTATTGTTCGTTGAGTCGCTCCTAGTTAGAATAGGCGTCGGTTGCGTGGAACGGCGTCTGCGAAAACTAACTCCTCAAGAATAGAACGTGTGCAAAGGAAATGTATCTCTATTTTTAGATATCGTTATTTGAATGAGAACACGCGTCACCAGAACTATGAGGCCGCGCTGACACACGCGAACTTACTTTACATCAATGTCGGGAGAAAGCAGGCTTGTTGTTCCTTTTCAAACCTCTGCATGGTTTCATTGATTCTCCGGGTCTCTTGTCTGAAGTGTGTATCAGGGTCCCGCGGGTGTCTACACGGCTCAAATCGACATTTTATGCCGTCATATATCTTCGTCGACACAACCCAGTATTTCGATTAGTAGAGTGTTACAATTGTTGCTCCGAAGAACTTGCTATTTTAACTCGTGTCGTCAGAACTTCGATAAACAGGTGGCACACCCGTTCGAGTGGGGACTGAGATAGGCAGCACGAATTATTTGAACTGATAGCCTAAAAATGTACTGTCTGTGCAGTTAGTTCTCTCCTTTTTTACCACGATGTAAAGTACGTTTGCTTTGGTTGCTCTGTGGGATAAAAACCGATGTTTCTTTTTTCTGTCTCGAAGACTACTAAAATTTTTTGTTATCTTCTAATACACTACTGTAAAGGTGCAATAGCCAATCATCTCCTCTTGCTCGTGCCGTGCACTACGGACCGTGTCTTCTACACTATAGTCAACGGGGTGTGCGCAAACATGTATGGTCAATGTGTTCGTGTCGTCAGTCTTGTGTTTGATTTCTTGTGTAAGTACCAGTATGCCAGCACCGAGACCGTATGGTTGTTCCTGGGCTCCAAATAAAATTGATTCCTGATTCTTGATTATTATTATTATTATTATTATTATTACTAGTAGTAGTAGTAGTAGTAGTACTAGTAGCAGTAGTAGAGTAGTAGTAGTAGTAGTAGTAGTAGTAGTAGTAGTAGTAGTAGTATTGAAATCCCTGAAATTAACTTTATGGTTGAAAAACATTTATCATTATTATTATTTCTTAAAAAATAACCACGCACGGTTAAAAAAATGGGCGCGCTTTGTCTGTGACAGCCTTTAAGTCGGAGCAGACAGAAGTATACTGCGTGGCGTGACGTGACTGGACAAAAAAAAAAAAAAAAAAAAACGAAACTTGGAGGGGCGTTGAAAGGGGATCAACATCTCCAGTGTTGCCAGCGGGCGAGCCTAGGCGAAAGTGCTGCCGCGCTGCGGCGCGCGGGGCTTTCGGCGATCTCGAGGGATCTCGACATTCGGACGAAGTTTGGCGAGAGATGAAACCTAACGTGACACAAAGCCAATCCCAAAAGGACGGGAAAAAGACTGGTCAAATAAATGCAACGTTCTTTAAAAAAAAAAAAAAAAAGAAGAAGGAGGCGCCGCTGTTTTGAAAAGGAAGACAGCTAGAAACGGACGAAAATGAGGGAAAATAAAAGGAGATAACAGAAGAAATGCGAGAAAGTGAGTCCACACCGTAATGCTTACATTTGAGAAGACTGACACGCAGAGAGGTTTTTGCCGGGTTTTTTCTCGCTCTTTGGGAAATGGCGGGCGGGCTCCTTTAAAAGAGGTGCGAAACACGCACACTTTTTTCTTTTACCGTGCTTTTGATAGCCTGACCTTTCTTTGTGTGTGTGTAGAGGCTTTACCGGCTTCCGAAAGCCATTGTATTTTCTACGGAGGAAAAAAAAAAAAGGTATCCATGTCGCCACGTTTCTGACGCGAGATTTCAACACCCTTCAGATTTCGTCGTTAGAACGCTGCAAAAAAAAAAAAAACAGCAACACGGTTATTGCTGGCGAGAAAACGAAATACATAATTCAATCGTATAAATATTCTCTTTTAGCCGAAAAGCTTCGTTTTGATAAAAAAAAAAAAAGAACGAAGACCACGGAATGTTAATAAACCTGAATTTATAAGTAACATGTTATGTATGATAAAAGAAAAAAAAAACATTATGTTTAATGTGTTTTGTTATGTCTGAGTTAAAAAAAAAGCAGACATAATGTGTAAAAGCATGGCTAGTGGTAAAACACATTATATCTGTGTTCGTAATTACGAGGCAGCACAACGATAATCCACCATCATCATCAGGAATGGCTGTGCAAAACAAGATTAGGCAGGGCTGGAAACACAAAGGCCATTAATCAATCCTTTTTTGCTTGTTTTTAAGAACAGTTAGCGAAGAAAAGCTCGGCTCCACGCCGATAATCGCTTAAAATCTCCCTTTACGAGGTGAATAAAAACGTCTGTACGACCATTTAGCACCAGTAACTTGTCATTTTCACTCGAGCTGCCTCCGCATGAACAAATCTGTTATTAGAGGATTCTAGATGCATAGGCGGTTCCGGTATTTTGCTTTTCAAGCAGGCAAGCACATGCATGCTTGTTGGAGAAATCGACAAAACACAATTAAAAATATAAGAATATTTTGTTCTTAAATTGCGTTAATAGAGAAACCAAAATTGTTATAAAGACTAAAAGCAAAAAAAAAAACAGTTTTTTTGCCATGTCCATTATTCGAACTGCGGCGGCGGCCGAAGCGTGCTGCTGCACAGATTTACACTGCGCCGTGTTTAAAGTTTCGCGGGCCTACCCAACCGTCCAATTCAGCGGACGGCGTTCACCTGACACTCTGATGTCACGTGGCGTCATTGCATCACGTGACAGGGCATCACGTGACAGTATGTCGTCACGCGGGATCGTGACGTCACGCGACACTAAATTCTAGCTAAACTTAGCGGAGAGATGTTCCCGCTAAATATATCGCGCGGAGACTGCTCAAGTAAATGTAACGGCGAAAATTACGAAGTCGAGTGAGATGACCTCACTGACAACGTGAGGCAAACGTGTGATTTCCGAATAAATGTAGCGGAGACACTTTTCCGCTAAATGTAGCGGGAAAATTACGATGCCAAGTAAGATAATGGCCACCGACAACTAACCGTCACAATGTGACGCCACTGTGACTCCCCGCTAAATTTAGCGGAGAAACCTTCCCGCTAAATTTGGCGGTTCACGACACCCGTACACGAGATACACACGAATTCCGCGCCGAAACCTCGCCAATAACGATCATGACCGATAAAAAAGAGAATAATAATTTAATAAAAAATACAACGGGGAACAAATTGGCGTTCAAGTCGAACGCCACGCAGGGCAGAATCGACGCGGCGACATCGAATTCCAGTCGTCTAATGATAATGGAACACGTCGCCGGAGGTTGCCGCACTTGGTTTTGTTTCTTTTCCCTTCCTTTCCTCGTCTCTCCATTAGCAGACAACCGGAGGGCGAGAACGAACAGTCAATGCCCCCCTTAGACCTATATCAATCGCTTGAAATCAAACTTCGTCTTTTCTTTTTCTGTTTTGTTTTGTTATGTCGCAAGCGATTGCGTATCCGAGAGTGCAAAATGGAAAATTGGGTTTAGAAAAGGGGGGGGGGGGAGGGGGGGGGGGAAGAAAACGCAATTGATTTGCTTCGATCCCGACTGTCGCCTCTCTCAATCATCTCGGAACAGCAGCGAAAACCGACGGGACAGGGAATGCCTGCGGACAGCCTAGATTGAAGAGAGGGCCCCCTCTCGGGGGGAAGGGGGGGGGGGGGGGGGGGCGTAGGGAGCGTTTGCAATGTAATGGCGAACGCCCCCTGCCCGGGGGATCGGCGAGGAGGAAAGCAGGCGGGAAGGCGGAGACGCTTATAAACGATCTGCGCTTTGGTCGCCTCCTCGCAGTTCTTATTACAAATGCGTCCCTTAAATCGCGTGATCCAAGCATCAAGGGGAATGCTGGGAACGTAGGTACACGCGCTCCGCGCGCTCGCTTTCCCTATACAAAGGATTCGGAGGAAATAACCAAAATAAAGCGTATGTGGAACGCGCGTGCGAAGTGTCATTTGTTTTCGACGTTTGCTTTCGAACAGTTGAGGGTGCAGACGCCAGCACGCGCTGCGCGTGTACCTACGATCCCGGCATTCTCTTTCGTGCTTGGGTAACTTTAGCAAAAGGTAAACTGGAAACCCTGTAATCTAGGGTCTCCGTGAATTTCGGTTCCACAGGTGGCGCCATCGTATGCCGAATTCTCGCAACTCTGAGACGTGCTAAGCGGTCGCAATCATTTGGACCCGATTTCGAGCTCAAAACGTCCCGAGTGCCGTGTCTTAGCTGCGACGCAACGTTCGCGGTCAATCGTTAGGTGACGTGGCCCGCTCAAAGTTGCCACTTTCGGCCACCCGGCGCGCTGGCTAGCAAACCAACAGCAACCGCACTGACCTAATGCCCCTCGATGTCTTCGCGTTTGTCTTTGTCTCGCAAGCAGCGTCAAATACGCCAGTGGAAGAGGCCCGTGTCTCGAGCGGTCCTTGGAAGCAAATGGCGCCGCAGCGCTGAAATAAGCGGCCCTTGGAAGCGAATGGCGGGGGAGCACCCGCTCGTGGCACGTGCGTCTTGCGCCTTTCCACAATTGTCGGCGGTACTTGAAAGCGAGAATTTTATTGAGGGACTTAAAACTGACAAACCGAGGTGTCTCCAGTTCACTGCCCAAAAACGACAACAAAGAGAGAGAGAGAGAGAGAGAGAAAACAAATGCGGATAGAACAGCCAAATGGCGCAGTGGCGGTACTTATGCGGCACTTTTCCTGCCCGGTTTCGGCGCGGTGGCAACGGTAAGGGCATTACAGTAATGGCCCATTCACACAGGGGCGTTTCCTCGCGTTTTCTTTTGCGTTACACCGGAACGCCAAATGCCGCGAATGTCGCGTGCGAGTCTACTCCTTGAATTGCTTGCCACGCTCCGTTCGAAGCACGGACGTCTCGGCGGCTCTACCCGTAAGCCGACGTATACGCTGTCGTATAACATAGCGCAAGCTAAGGAAACGGTGTAGCCGGAAATTATTCCCCGATTTTTAACGCGTCCCTTTAGGGATCACTTTTTGTGGTCTATCTAGCGCTTTACGGTCGTGCAAAAGATCTAGCGCTTTACGGTCGTGCAAAAGACGGGCGCGAGCTGGGGAGAGAAGTAGGCCGGGTGTTGTACACGTTCCTCTCCAGGAGTAACTAAGTACCATTACTCATTACCGCATTAACGATAATGCGCTACTCTTACGCTACGCTAAAACGTTCCGATCATGCTCGGGACAGATTTTAGCGCCAACGAATCGTTCTTCCAATGAGTGACAAAGACAAATATGGATATTTTGCTGTTGACATTTCACAGCGCAAACTAAACTCGTTGCTCCTATCATCTACCGTGCGTGCTTCCAACGCTGTACGTACAAAACCACATTTCGTAGACCTCGAACCCGAAAAAAAAAAAAAAAAACTTTCGTGGTCCCTTAAAATAATTGGCGGCATGTACAGAGCGCGACACTGTTAGCGCGAACAAGCGATCGCCGGTTTTTCCAGTTTTTCTCTTTGAAACCAAGGGATGTCATCCAAGTTATTATTGCTACGGAAAGTGCTTACTTAGTTGTATAATGTAAGCGTTAAAATTTCGTGCTCGCTAATACTATTTAGAAGTAAAACGCGAAAATGCGCCGATGTCGTGTTCGCGCTAACAGTGTCGCGATGTGTACGTAAAGTTGTCTTTGCACGAAAAAAAAAACCTGCAGGTCATTGAAATCCGGCTGTGAAAGCCGCATAAAAAAAAACACGAACACACAAAAAAATGCACTGCACTACAACTAGATGCGAAGGCTTTCTCATAACGTCGGTCACCACGAATCCCGCATAACGAGGCACTCGGTGCAACATTATACGGACGACGTCCTTTCAACGTCGCCCGAACGTTGAAAAAGACGCATTCAGAAGAGGCACGCTCCTAATGACAACGAGCGACAAAGCTGCAGCTCACTTTAACGTTCTAGCAAATTAAAGACGACTGGCTACGCGACGTGAACCCTCAAACAACGCAAACAAAACAACCCCACCCTCCTCCAAGTTCAACCACGTCTAACGCTAGGAGCGATTCCCAGCCAACCGCGAACATCGTCACGTCATCTTCCGCTCTGCGTATCGCCGCTGCGCCAGGTCCTACTGTCACGTGACCCGTACGCGGCTCTGGATTGGTTACGCATGGCGTATCAAGTGAGCTATTTTGAAATTTCCGCTGGATGAACGTTTTGACCAAAAGCGGCGGGTGAAACGGGGGAGAAGAAAGGGTGATGGCGGTCTGCACACTCGTCCAGAGCAATGGTTTTCCAAAGGGGCGCAAACATATGCTAACTTCAAAAGGACAAAGACGCCTTTAGAAAACAGAAAGAAATAAAAACAGAAAGCAGCGCAAAAAAGCGCGGGTCGTGAACGCGAGAGACGCCAGACATAGTAAAACGTGCAAAAAGCGCCGCGTCAAGAAATTCGCGCACCCCTTTCCCTCTCAGGCCAGTCGGCGACCGCCGCCAGCAGATTCCCTTTAAGGCGACACCGAAAAACCGGACGTGACAACCGCAAATCTAAATGCGCGCAAAAAAAAAAAAATTAAAAGAAAATAAGAAAAAATTTTCGCACAAGAGGCAACCAAACACAAAAAATCACACGCGCAAGATAGAAAGAGATAAAAGCACCTTAACTTTACAAATTGTCGCGCACTTTTTTTTTTTTCTGAGAAACAAAAGCCCTCGGCGGAAAACTATGCTCCGCTCGACACGGGGCAAAAGACGACGACGACGACGACCGGAAGAATTCCCGCCAAAATCAATGGGTAGTAAAAATAAAAAATTAAAAAAGAGCGCGGAATAAAACTTTGTGCTTATTTCTTATTTTTCCGCCATTCCGCAGCCATCACCAAAGCCGCCGTCAAACACGGCGGGAAAATAAAACACAAAAAAAAACATGAAACAAGGTTAAAAAAATATGCGGCAAACATAAGACAATGCACGACAAAAAAAAAATAAAAAGAAGAGAAAGTGGCCCCTAAAGGGAAGAACGTTTGAGAAAGAGACAGACAGCTATACTCCGTTTCACCTTACGATGGATCGCCGAGGACGCTACGGGCCACATCCGAGCCAATCCAAAGCCGTCTTAGTATCCCACGTGACGCTCGGGAAGGACCCTAATCACGCGCGGGGGAGTGCGATCACGTGACGCGTTTAAAGTGCCGGACTGGCCGGGACGGCTCGCAGCTTCTGCTGCGCTTCAGCGCAAGGTAAAACGGACTCCGGGAAACAGGGAAGTCCTCTCCCTTTTTCCCCACGGCTACAAGGAACCGGGGCGTCACAAATGTAGCACAGAGCCGTTCAATATTTCGCCCACGCTGCCAGTCCCGAGTAAGACACACACAGGCGTCCCTTCCCTCCCTTCCCTATTCCCCCGAGGGAGAGTTGTGCCGTGAAGCAGCCGCGAGAGGGGCAGCCGTAAAAAAAAGGGGGAAGCCGAGAAAAAGTGGGAGCAAATGGGTCCCTAAAACACGGCGACACCGCGGAACCCCGCGCGAACAACGACGAGTGGACGGGGACGGACGATTTTGCCTCCCCCCTTCTCTTCCGCAACACCTCGCCGACGCAGACGCATAAACGACGCTGCCCTCGGTCGGTCAACGCGACAAATGGGGAGTGAGGGAACAGATGGGTATCGTGCTCCTGACGAGACGGACGGTCTCTTACCTCTTTTGGGGAAGAGGCGGGGAAAGAATGCGGAGAGCCGGACGATGCTACGGGAGTTCCCCAGGCGTTTCCCTCCCGGCGCACAAAGTGAGGTTCAAGTGCGAGAACAAGGTTCGCTTACTGATAACGCCCCGAGCAAGGTGGGAGTGCATTTTAGGGAAGGATCAGGGTTATACGGCGTGGGATAAAAGGGTCGAGCCAGATTTATTTGGGAAAAAGGTCCCATTCGGACGCAAGGTGGGTATAATTTAACACGAAACCGCGGGTAGGCAGTGCATTTGTATAGAAAAAAGTTCCGAAGAGAAAACTTGCCTCAACCGAAATTTACAACTATAAATCCGATTGTTCCAACGGATAAATACGTATCGCCATGACGTCATCGAGGCTACAACCGATGCAAGAACACGAAACGCCGAGAGAGAGAAAGATCAGACTTTATTAAACCACCCATGTCCAGGCAGTGAAAGTGCCAAGAGGCGGCCATTATATGTTATGTTGTAAAAATTAACACAAAACGAAGAAGAAAAAAAAAAAGCTTTTTTTTTCTGAAAATTCTTTTTTTATTGTTAATCTAGGTGCACGTGAGCCGCCAAAGAAAGCTTCTCGCGTAAAAACGAGACGTTCTATCATGCCACTTGAACTTACCTTTGATAACATAGCACACAGCGTGTGAGTTGAGTAATGGCGGTGCCAGACGGGGCACCGACAAAACCAGTAACAGCCCTCTTTTTTTTTTTTAGTTCAGCTGTTGCTTTTGTTAAAGATTTATAACTTCAAACCCGCTTTATTTCATTTATTTATTTTATTTTTTAGTAATCTGCCCGCCCGCTTACAAAGTGAACAACGGACGGCCTCGTTGTGAGAAGGAAGATTGACGCTCAATAATTTACAAAACTTCAATTTCCCCCTGACAAGCTCGCTTTGCTGCACAGTGACCTATCCAGCGGAAAAGCCGAACCCGTCGTGTCTTACTTTTTTCTTCTTTATTCACTACGCAATCCTCCAAAGGGCTGTAAACGGCCGCTCAGGCTGAGGTAAATGGATGTACTTTCGAAACACTTAGAAGCCACGTTCCACTAAAAAAAAAAAAAAAAAAAAAGTTATTGTATCGCTTTTTTTTTTTTTTACTGTTTTGGCGCCAACTGCACCCACATAAGCTTAGGTAACGCAGTTTCTTTATATTTTGTTTAACTGTTCTCGTTTCAAACTCCATCGAAATATTTTGTTTTGTACATAAGCACATAGAAGTAATAAATTAATATTGCCGCCCGCACAGAGGACGGTCCCCCGCATACAACTTTTAAAACGAACAAAAGAAGAAAAAAAAGTTTTTACATTTAGAATAAACAGTTTTCAGCCAGCCAGTTATCCACAAAGAAGCTCTTTTATGGCCAATAATAGTAATATAATGATTATAATTGGCAGCAATACTTTCAAGCGTAAAAAAATGAAAGACGTTTACTATTCCCTGTAATGCCGAATTAAAGCGCAGCTCTTGAGGGGGGGGGGGGGGGGAGGGGAGGGTATGCCCGTGTGATGTCACGAGAGTGACGTCACTCGTGATGTCACTCGTGACACTCAGGACCCTCGTGACGTCATTATGGGAAACGTCCCATAATGCGACGCGCGGTTCCACCGGCGGCCACGCCGCTCAACCCGGAAACGGGCGCCTAACCGCTCATTCACACTGGAAGCGGATCCGCGTTCGCAAAGCGGTTGCGAACGCGGTTGTATAAAGATCCAGTACAATTGCACGAGCACTTCTCATTGAGTGCGCGTGCAATTGCACTGGATCTTTATACAACCGCGTTCGCAACCGCTTTGCGAACGCGGATCCGCTTCCAGTGTGAATGAGCGGTAAGAGCTGCGCTCTATAAAAAAAATTGCCAACAACGGGTATTTGATTAGCCATGCACACGCATGCATCAGTTCGTTTGAGAATGGGTATGTGTGGCATATGGAAAGGAATGAGCATGCTTCGAGTGTCCACGCATATGAGTACAGTAACTAGTGTCTAGTGTGAACGCTTCGTTTCATGTGGAATTCCTTAATTTCGACGCAATCACTAACACGGAGTAGCCGGCACTGTGAAATCACTACCAGCATCTCCGTCGGTTCTCATACACTATTAGGGAAAGAAAGTGCACTTGGCATCTCTTCTTACTTAAAAAAAAAAAAAGACTTCCATATGACGCGCTGGTCCGACAGCACCCCCAAAGGAAACGCGATGAAATTGCTGTTACTACTGTTTAGTAATTACGCGCCCATTACGCAAATAAATTCTATCGACTTACCGGATCGTCAACCGATGTACCGTTCGTCTCAAGCCACGTCACCTACAAGGCGCCGTCTTCTGTCGAGAGTCTTAGTAGATCGCTCAGGTACAGAGCGCGACACTGTTAGCGCGAACAAGCGATCTCCGGTTTTTCCAGTTTTTCTCTTTGAAACCAAGGGATGTCATCCAAGTTATTATTGCTACGGAGAGAGCTCATTTAGGTCTATAAGGTAAGCGATAAAATTTCGTGCTCGATAATACTATTTAGAAGTAAAATGCGAAAATGCGTCGACGCCGTGTTCGCGCTAACAGTGTCGCGATGTGTACCTCCGATAACGGTACCCGATAATCGTACGACGCACGCGAAAGGGCGCCGGCGGAGTACCGGGTTTTCTCATCGGAGTCGTTGGAACGGTCCACTAAAACTCTTTACTGTTTCGTTTGTGAGACCGACAGGTTTATACGAATGCGATGATCGTAGCCCATCAAATCGAGCAGAGGAACCAATCGCACGCAGCCAGTCTCTCTACTTATTGCTCTTCTACCCATCTACTGCTAATCAAAATATTCAAATCTAGATTCGACGCGCCACGGTGGCATTCGTGTAAACGCAGCCACAGAAAGAATTAGGAAAGGCACTCGTTGATGTACTGACTAACCGCCCGCCTAGCATACAAGACAGTCCCTTCCCAACCGTACAAAATAGGAAAAGAAAAAAAAAAATGACCAGCTGCCTCTCCTCCCGCATTCGAGTGAACGAGAAGCAAAAATTCAAACAAAACGAGAGTTGGGGTTACGTTGTGGTCCAAAACAAACGGTGCGCACGGGGGTTCTCGAACGGCCCGGTCGATTCAGACCCCCCCCCCCCCCCCACCCCCCTCTCACGCGATGTGCTGCGCGCGCGAGCACCGCGTCACCACGTGCCACATTAGCGTATGTGCGCCATTAGCGTGCGCTTCGGAATCGCGTGCCGCATCTCCAAACTCTGAGCAAACGCGGAAGGCGGTTACTTTATTCTTTTTTTTTCTCGTTTCCCTACGTTGCGAGGCCCTAACGGACGCGCAGAAAAACTTGTATACAGCCCTAAAAAGACAATGGCCATCGCGCGACCTCCACTTCCCAGCACACGTACGTGTTCGTAGCTTTGGAAAGGCAACGCAAGCAGAGGCACCCTATACGCGAGGGCGTTCAGAATGGCACAGACCAACACCGCAAATACGCAAATACGGTCACGATCTTCGCAAAATTGACACGTCAAATAGTTCAGGAAGAGGCGAAAACAAAAGAAAATACCTGTCGTATGTCGTACGCAGTAAGATGCTGCCTCCCCTCGATCCTGACGTGACCTCAAAATCCCTCTTGCGGGCGAGTTATAACCGCCGGGAGCGATACCCATGATCCACAAACCAGCCCGGGTGTTGTTAGCAACAGGGTTTCGGCTTACAGCGTGACCGACTGCTGCTCCGTCAAATGAAGACGCGTGTGAACAAGCGCTAGAGTCGGTGACAACTTAAGAACCGCACGGCGAAGCCTATTATGTTCCTGCTTCTTGATGGGTCGTTCGACGTCCCTATCGGCTAATGCAGCAAACTCATTGGCTGCCGAGCGGTGATGAGAAGCTCGGAGCTAGCCACGCCCCGTCTTTCTTAAGCTGTCGGTGACGGTTCGCCGCGGAGGCCCATCGCGCCGTATCGGATGGGCAAAAACGGTTCCCCCAAAAAAACTCCCAGTTTTCTTTTGTCGGCGGTGTTTTTTTTTTGTTTTTTTTTTTCGAGCTAGAGAAGTCAGCACGACAGACACTGACAAACACCAGAAAAAAGCTGTTTGCTGTGTTAATATACTAAAAGAGTATAAGCTATAGTCTAAACGCTAAGCTAGTATTGTTGCTTAGCTTTCTCGCGAAAAACAAAAAAGACCTTATATATTAACGTTGTGTTCCACTTTCCCTGTCGCTAGTGCCACAGTAAGAGGATTATGTAGTCTAGAGATCGGTAAAAACACCGAACTGGCTTTTTGTTTGATGTCTATACTATTTCATCTTTCCGCTCAAATCAATATTTCTACGTAAACGACACTTGCCTAAAACTTAACGCCGCCTTCAATCTGACGGTTCAACCGTATTCGCAAAGCGGTTGCGAACGAGGTTTTCTTAAAAATCCTATGCGCAATTTCACGCGCATTTGATGATGAAAAACGAGCGAATCCGTTTCGCGGTGGCGATTCGAACGCCACTGTGAAGGCACCCTAATAGCAGACGGCAAGTGCACGTCAGTAAAACGTGTATATATTTCCTTGTGTCACCTCTTCTACATCTGGCATCATCACATCTTAAAATTCGAATGTTCATAGGAAAAAAAAAAAAGAAAGACGTTTACAACACCCTGTAACGCCGAATTAGAGCGCAGCTCTTGAGGAGGAGGAGGAAAGGGTACTGAGGGGAGGGTATACCCCTCCTCCTCACCTCCTCATCCTTCCTGCTACTTCTCCTCCCCTCCTCCCTTCTCCTCTCCCCCTCCCCTCCTACTCCACGCGCGGTGCATTATGGGACGTTTCTCATAA
Source organism: Ixodes persulcatus (assembly GCA_013358835.2). NCBI lineage: Eukaryota > Metazoa > Arthropoda > Arachnida > Ixodida > Ixodidae > Ixodes > Ixodes persulcatus. The sequence goes on along the minus strand of JABSTQ010009795.1, from coordinate 723,705 downwards.
TGCACCGCGCGGTTACGCCGACGGCGATGGCGACGCCGCTCAAGCCGGAAACGGGCGCCTAATAGCTGCGCTCTAAAACAAATCCAATAAATGAAATAAACTGCATCCCTTAAAACGTGCCGCATAAACCCGGAATCGGGTCCCCAAACGTATCATTTTACATTTCCCCCCCCCTAAAACAATTATCCCGCGGTATTAAATCGACGAGCCCATTAACTAATCAACTAAAAGTCACCGATTATATACCCGTTAAAATTTCCTTAATCGGTGCATAGCTCTAGATAGAACAAGTTGGAGGAAACGTTGCGACGCACACACGCAAAACGAAAGCGAAAATCGAAACTCGCTCGGTCGACAAGTGGCACCGCTGGAGAGATTAGAGGGGATTAGCCGTAATCCCCCCTCTTCCGCTTTATCAAGGACAACGCGACAACCCACTCGCCTCGGCGAGAAAGCAGCTGCGCTTCGAACAAGTCCTTATGAACGTCGCGGCGATCGTGAGCAGATCGTGTTTACCCGCAACCCTTCTCAAGTCCTGACCGCACTAAAAAAAAAAAAGAAAAAGCACTGAAAGAGCATTTGGGTTAGGCTGTTTGTCAAATGCACTGAAGGTGCGATAGTATTCGAGGGGGTTTTCAACAAGCAGCGCTCCCTATTCATCTTGGTAAAATTAGCGCAACTAGAAGGGAGGAAGAACGTGGCGACAGGGTAGAGCGCTACTTCCAACTGGCGTTTATTACTTAGTGAGAGAAAGAGAAGTAGTACGGACAGCTAAAGGAGGAAGTCACGCGAATAAAGAGACACCGAAAATTGTCAGTACAAGGAGGGAAGGGAGAGAGAGAGAGAGAAATAACGATAAAAGAAAGAGAAGAAAAAAGAAGGGAAATCTACACCGCATTAGTGTAGCTTTCACGGCTTTTTATAAAACAAATATGTGAAGTCTTGTAAGAAAACACCCTGTATACGAACAATAAAACACACAGAAGCACGAAACGGAAAGCAATTAGGAATAACATTAAAAAAGAAAGCGAAAGACAGTGAGAAACACAAAAATGGGGGAAAACGGGAAAAATCCCAGCCGCCGGCACAGCTACAAGACCGTGTACGTACAGCGTCTTATTCCACCCCAAGCTCCCCAAACTTGGAATTAGGTCGATTCCGTGGGGATTTGAAAAGGCGATTGTGTAGAAAGTGGTCACGCGCGCCGAAAGAAGGAGGGGACAAAGAGCACTTGGGCGGGAAAAACAGGAATACAAACAGGGACGCGACGCGAGGGACTCCCCCATTTTTGCCCAAAGCCGGCCGCAATCCCTAATGGTGTTTACTCGTAAATCCCCACACCGCACTGCAGAGACAACGGAAGACAGAGGGGAAGTGCGCAGTCGACCCCCTTTGCCATCTCCACATGTTTCAATAACCTCTTTTAGAGCGCAGCTCTTAGGCGCCCGTTTCCGGCTTGAGCGGCGTCGGCGTCGGCGTAACCGCGCGTAACCCTCATGAGGGTTACTCTCACGAGGGTTACCCTCACGAGGATGACGAGGGTTACCCTCGTAACCCTCGTGAGAGTAACCCTGGTAACCCTCACGAGGGTTACGAGGGTTAGTTACCCTCAAAAGGGTTACCCTCACGAGGGTCACGAGAGTTACCCTCACGAGGGTCACGAGAGCTACCCTCACGATGGTTACCCTCACGAGGGTCATGAGGGTTACCCCCTGAGGTCACGTGACTCCCCCCCGTGCCTTCCCCTCCCCCTCAAGAGCTGCTTCGGCGTTACAGGGAGTTGTAAACGGCTTTCATTTTTTTTCTCCCTTCCCCCCCACTCTCTTTGTGCCTCTCTCTCTCTCTCTCTCTCTATCTCTATGAATCTATCTCTATATTTACTTCCCTCTAATCGTTTCTTTGAATACTGTTAGTGTATTCAATTCGCCGACATTCCGCCAGTAAAAGAGGCCTGGGAAAAACGTTTGCAAAGGAAAGCAGCAGGATACAACAGAAGACCCGGCTGCTGTGGAGAATCATCACCAGATGGCGTTGTTTGTCTGTCGGCGTCTGCGCTGAACTGACCCGGACGCGACTGCTTCTCGATAACACTACGCCAGCAAGATATATGGATGGACGTACGTTACGGGGGACAAGTCACTTAATAATGCGCACCGTTGTTTGTTTGTTGTTGTTTTTTACAGGTTACGACAATTGACACGCGCACGACAAAGCACGTTTTCTCGGTAGTATATAACATCTTTAAATTCATTCGGCTGTGTAGAAGACGCCGCCATTTTTCCTCTCAAAGCTGCACTATTAAATCAATCGGCACTGCGAACAAAAAAAAAAAGTGTTTATATTTTTGCAAGAAGCAGAAAGTACGCTCCTTTTATCTTTTAACTTTATGCATGGATAGATGCATAGTTGGTAGAACCTTTCAAATCCGACAGTTCGCGCCACCTAACAACTGTTTTAATACCAACAGTCAATCTCTGCCTAATATACAAAACAATATGGCTAAGCCTTTTAATAGTAATACCGCTAAAAAAAATTACGATCCGTGCGACAGAATCGCCTCTTCGTTAACGGATGCGCGCACCTTTCATCCAGAAGATCGACGGGAAAAGAGCGAGACAATGCTTATTCCAACGTTACTAAGATCAAAGTCAGTTGACAAGCTTCCTAGAACACTTGACGCCCCTTTCGCGACGTATCCGCTCGGTGCCGCTACCCACGCCATCGGCCCGCCCCCTATGGACAGGCGCGGTGGAACCGGTGAAACGATGGATTCGCATTGCCTGCGGCGGAAAAGTGACGCTCTCGTAGTTTTCATGGCGAACATAAAGTTTGAGCAAAAAAAAAAAAAAAAGCGTCGTTCGAAAACGGTACGTTTCTGTTGCCCGTGGAAGGCGTTGCCGTCGGTGTCGCTAGGAACGCTATCTGCCCATTATCTGCTCGCGTGCAGGCAACGCAGAAGAACCGACGACGCGCTCTTCCGCGGAGCTCGTCAACTGATTGATCTGAGAACGTTGATTTATCGCAGCGGAGCTGTTAAGGGCTCCTTTCCCCAGGATCGTGTTTCCCGCGCAAAGAAATGAAGACACCGAACTCTGGACACCTACCGCCATCTACGAGCGACGGCGGCAAGCCACGTATCTGGTTGCCGCCGTCGCTCATAGATGGCGGCAGCCTTTCCATTCTGGCTTGCCGACTTGCGGCCGGCCATAACTTTCCACTGTAGAGCCCCACTGGTCTTCCTTTTTCACCAGAGTGGAAAGGCTGAAATTTTTTTATTTCACCAGTGTGAGAAATTCTCCCTGATTATGTGACGCCACCCGACAGCCACGCGCGCTTTGGTACGCGCCAGCGGTGCTAAACTCTTCGAAATTGTTGTTTATCTTAACTTATAGAATGGGAAGGTACATGGATTGAGAAACATTTTGGAGCACGAAAACGAAATTCGCTTGAAAGTGCAAACGGCATCGGAGGCTTTATTATTTATTTATTTATTTCATTTCGTGAATAGTCCTCCGATAATGAAATATGCGACCCCTCTTAGTTTCTTCGCATTATTCAGCAGCTCACTTTTTTAATTTTATTTTATTACAGGGAGGAATACGTAAAAGGTTTTCCTTCTTCGTGTTTATGAGTTAGCGGTACTACAAAAGATTAACTGGGTCACAAAAAAAGAAGACATTTTATAATTTTGCCGGCAGACAAAAAAGAAATCTTTTTGACACTATATCGGAACTATACTCAGACTGTCCGACTTCCGGAGCGGCAACTCGCGCCAAACTAACCACCGCTCAACTATAACCACGGCTGCGGTCGAACTCAATGTGAAACAAAGTATAAACAAAAACCGATACACAACGAGAAAAAAAAAAATCCTATGCATACATCGAACAGAAGGGGAAGTCGTTCGAATTCGACGTAATTTAGCTCACACTCGTATTCTTTTTTTTTAAACACAGACTATACCTTCACTGCCCCCAAAAGAAAAATAGCAATGGCCTCAGATTACCCAATCTTATTTTTCAAAGCTCTCGCACAGGCTTGGAAAAAAAAAAAAAAAAAAAAGAACGAAACAAAAACAGCACGTACAAGTAAAGTGTCATGACAAAAAAGGTCAGACTAGACACGTCATATTTTCTTTTATGTGCGCGCGTTTCTTTTTTTTTTTTTTTTTTTTTGATCAGGGTGAATGGAAGTGTAGTTTTCGTTATTTTATTTTTTTTTCGTTAGTGGCGATGGAGACACCGTGATTAATTAGAGGTCTTGTCGCATCGCTGAATTTAATATATATATATATATATATATATATATATATATATATATATATATATATATATATATATATATATATATAAAGAGAGAGAGAAAGACAGCCATAAAAATAAATAACAAAACAACGTTCTTTTCGAAGTTTCTTTTTCTGTGTGTGTGCAAATGACACGCGAATCTTTTCCCGTCAACAACAGGGACAAGGTCATGACGGCAGGGCGTCTCTATCGGATGCCCGTCGTCCAGCACACGCTCGCCGCCTTCCACCATGCTTCGGTAGCGCGTACACGCACGAGGCTCACGAGACGCCGAAGCACCATCGAAGCTAAGACTGTAGGACCCTCCCCGATGCATTTCTCACCCAGCCAGAAACTACGGCAGAACGAGAAGAATTGCGTCCCTTTTGTGGCCCACCGCGCACACATCCCGATGCCCCAATTTTCGAAAATCAAACCCGTGATCCTCCCTCCCCATTTTCCTTTTGTCCCTCTCAGTTGCTCCACCGAACCTTAAAGACACTTTATAATTAGTGTAATTAAAAGCGAACGAATTTGTCGAAAAGAATTCCCGCGAAACCCAAAGCACCACCAACAAGCTACAGCGTCAACTCCGCGCTGCAAGCGACGTCATGCCGGTACCTTCGTATCGAGCCAGACGTGAGCAACAAACAAAAAAAAAAAACACGAAAAATTGATTCGCAGACAAGTCAAAATACAACCTTTTCTTCTTTTTTCGTTAAAAAAAAAAAAAAAGGTGGGTGGTGATCCGCCGGGTTATAATCAGGCGTTCCCCACGCAATGTGGCCGCAACTTAAGGCCTGAACAGCAGTCGATCGATATTCAAACGTACCGTCTCCTCATCGAGGAAAAAAAAAAAAAAAAAGGAGCGCAAGCCACATCCCGAAATGGGAGAAGTCAAAGACGCGCTCGCGATCCCTCGACTCCCCTTTCTTTCTTTTTCCCTAATTCCTTTTTTTTTTTTTCGCGTTGATCCGTAGAAGTATCTTTGCAGAGAAAGATAGAACACATGAGCAAAAAGAAAGAGAGAAGGAGAAAAAGACGATACACACCAACACACACAAATAGGGGGGTAAAGCAGGACCGTCGTACGTCGAAGACATTCGGGAAAAGTCAGAAGCCGGAATCTTTTCCTTTGTTTCCGTTTCTTTCTTCTTTTTTTTTTTCTTTTCTTTTATCGTCGTTTTGATATTTTGAGTCGACGCAAAAATCCGAGAAACGGTCCCCCGTTCCATAAATCATAACGCGGTGACAAATGCGTCCCGAAGACGGAGCAAAGACAACAAAAATATTGGGAGGAACGAAAGATAAAAACAAAAGAAAATCTTTCTTTTTTTATCTTTGCGTTTTTGTTGTTCTTTTTTTTTTCTTTTTTGGCCGCCAGGAGCGAAAGGTATGACGGCCTACCCGCATGCTTTCCACCAGCATTCATTCACACCGTAACGACAAACATTAACTTCTTATTCGCCGACAAAATGTTGGTCTGCGCGGTAAACGCTGACTGTCGAGCGTATACCGTTTGAATGCCTATGACGTGTTGGCGGGTGGCATTTGTCGCTCTAATGGGAGGAATGAGTTCTTTAGGACGGTGCCATTCTTCGTAGCTCCCGATCCCTACAGCACGAGATCAAGAAGAAGAAAATTGCGAACGAAATAGCGTGGTACGAGACGGCGGCAAAACACTGGCTCCAGATGTCCACCGCGTGAAACACTAAAAAGCCTCTACACTAGTCTAGGTCACCGTGGTCTAGGTTCAAGGTAAAGCGAAAGAAAACATTTAAGACCCCAAAATATAAAACAAACAAAAAAACTACCAGAAGATAGCAGAACATTATCAGACGAGAAGCACACCATATCGACGACGGCACCAAAGCCCATAAAAAAAAAAAAAAATTTAAAAACACGCGGGACTTTTAAGCCCAAAACTCAGAAACCAGCAAACACTTTAAAGCCGAGAAGAGTGTATATTACGCGCAAAGGATATTTAGACGTGTGTTCGTGCGCACGTGTTCATATGGGAGGGAAACAAACAAAACAAAAATTGAAAGAAAAAAAAAACGCAGGGAAACTTTTATGTCCGGAAGGAAGCTCCTATCTTTTAGAACCTTTCTTCTCTCTTTTTTTAGATCTACACATAAACAAAACCAAACAAAAAGAAAAACATTAAAAAAAGCAGCTGGCAGTAAAAGCGGCACTAGAGCGTTAAAACTCGACGACGCCTCCAACAAGTTGTCGAAGGGAGGTGCCCGGCAGTGAAGCAACACCCATCGACGGCAACTCCGGCAGGTGTATGTAGGCCTGCCGCTGTCGATTCGGCTCCTCTCTCTATCCCATACCATACACCGTGTGAAGACGAATAGCCGCGCAGATAGCCGTATAAATGGGCGCCCCGTCAGATCCCAACCACCTCTCCCCGCCGTGCGTCTTCATTCCTTGCCTTTTGTTTCACCGTTCCCTTTTTGACTTTTTTTTGTTTCAGGAAAGAGCAGACGCGAACCCTTCGTGGCTCTTGTTGCATATATAGGTAAGCCCGACCCAGTTTTGTTTTTAACACGATCGAAAGTCTCGCGTTTTGGGGGACTGTATCTTTTTTTTTTTTCGTTGCGGACGCAGACGAACTAGCGTGCGGAACGCTAGTTCGTCTGCTTTTTTTTTTTTTTTTTTGCGGGAGTTGTGGTGACGTCAGAAAGAACGCCGAGCTCTGATTGGCTCTGATCCGAAGGATAGTGGGTAGACCTCGAGGCAAGAAGCTGGGAAGGAGGAGTCTACCCACTATCTTTTCAATCAGAGCCAATCAGAGATCGGCGTTCTTTCTGACGTCATCATCACAACCCCCGAGCGCGAAAAAAAAAAAAAAAGCAGACGAACCATGCGTTGCGCAGAGGCTCGCTTATTCGGGCTCATTCTACAACTCTGAGGGCGCACTCTGAGAGCGCAGCCGGGGCTTCGGTATACGATGGATCAGCCAATCAAGCACGGCGCGAAAAGTGCATTGTCATCATGGCGCTCGCCGTCTCTGTGCGTCTGTTACATCCGGCGAAGCCAATCGCGCGAAACAAAATATAAACTGTTCCTTAAAAAAAAAAAGAGTAGGGTCAGTTGCGAGCGGACGTTTAACATGGTGCGAAGCGAAAAAGAAAGAGAACAATGAAATATTACGGAAAGCGGATCGTGTATTAGAGAAGGGAGAAAAAGAATTGGCGAAAAATTGGACCCTGCCTCCTGAACCGATTTTACGTCACTCTTGCTTTTCCTGTCCCTTTAAAAAAACAAATGTGAACAAAACCGTAACGCGCGACATTCTATTTCACCGAGGCACGTGTTTTTTATATAGTTTTTCTCTATCCAATAAAACATTTTTCTCGCGCTTACATGTAATATACAGGCGAATAACTTTCGAACAATATCCCCGGAGACGCAGGTAAAAAACCGGGCACGCTACGCAGGACAACGGATAGAGGCGGCCACGGAAGCGATTGAACCGATCGCGGCCGTCAAGAAGTCCCGAAAAACGACATAATGGTTTAAAAAAAAGAAAAAAGAAAACGGGAAAGGTGGTTTAGGAAGACGCGGTGTCACACGGCCAACTTTTCCCTTTCTTTTCCTTTCTATTCCTCGCGACACATTTTTGTCGCGCGCCATTAATAGTGGTACGGCTTTTGGTTTCTTTTTGCACGTCCAGGGTACTCTGTTGCCCCAGCCGAGGAAAAATGTGGGGAATATAGGGACAAAATAGGAAAAGCGTGTGGCGACGTGTAGGGAACAGTGGGGGAAACATGAGGGGGAAAATTCCGAGAGGGAAATGAGAACTGGCGTGGCGTGCCGAGGGAAAACGCGCGCGGACGTCGTCGGAGGCAGCGTGACAGCTCAAGAACGATAGGGCGTGGCCGCGGGCTTTTTATACGCGGCTGGTCAAAAGGCTGTCAGGTTCGTCGGGCCTCCCGCTTCTCCCTGCCGCGCATGCGGCGCACCAACACATACATGTTTTTGACACGTATGTGTTGGTGCTTATTCGCACGATCTCAGATCAAGACACGCCTTCCGTTCAGACGCGGCATAGCACCGGTATACAGTGCGCTAAACTATTAAAATGGAGAAAAATCATACGGCGCGCACCGACAGTTCGCCGAGGCGGTTCCCCCGCAACGTACGAAACGACGGCAACGCCATCTTCTCGAACCGTATCCCAAACAGGCATTCCCTCCTACAGCGTATATATACAGCGTCGCAAATGGGGGAAAAGATCACAACCGCTAACGAACCTTTTTTTTTTTTTTTTCAGTAAGCTTCCGCGCATGCCTTCACTCTCTCCCCCTATAGGCTTACCTTCCAGCTGTCACCGTTTTCGCAGGGAACCGTCCCGCACGACCAACATTGTCAGCATACGTGCTATACGAGGGGCGTTCAGAAAGTTCGTATTATCGGCACAAAAAATTAAAGGAAACGGAACAAAACAGGCATCAGCATGAGCGCACGTCCCTCTAGTTTCCGCACAGTATAGACATCGCATGCTATAGTAGCTCGGAAAACCGCTAGGGAATCGAAACAAAAATGGTACCGCCCGTCGGTGCCAAGCACATTGAGTGATCCATTTGTTTCATTTGAAGGGAAGAAATGCCTAAGGATATTCATTCCAATCAGGAAGCGTTTTTCGGGGACAACACCCCAGTTTATGACACTTTGCTTGAATGGCGCAGACGCTTCCAGTGTGGCCAAACATGAAAAAAGCATTTCAAGGACGGCGACCAAGTGATTGCTGAAGTGGAGTGATTCCTGAACACTCAAAACGAGGAGTTCTACAACAATGGCCTCCGGCATGTGGTGCATCGCTAGAAAAAGTGGGCAACTTTTGGTGGCGAATATGTAGAGAAAGGCTCTACTCCTACTCGAGTTTGATTGCTGAATCTCTATTCCTTCGTGACAATAATACGAACTTTATGAACGCCCCTCGAATAGGGAGTATTCACTGGCGGCCATATCTGTGTGCGTGGTTGCTGAGCGCGTGCTGACGGCGAGCTTCCACAGTTCTGTTGCAACGTGCATTCCACACCATCAAGATTGCCGGTCTTAGCGGGCTATTAATGTAAGCTCGTTCTGAGCATGCGCCCTAAACATTGACCTCAAATATGGTGCCCAGTGAATGCCCCCTATATCTTCGCGCGTATTTAGTCTGTTTTCACGCTTCGTCTTTTTTTAGTATTGGCTGGCGCGTGCCCGTCGTCACGCCGACGGCGCCTCAAATGCATTCTGTACTCCATATCTTTCCGCTCAGAAGAAGGGCGTGCCAAAAAGTTGTATCGCGTTTTTAGTGGGGAAATAGGCGTCGCACGAACATAATTTTTCGATTTCTGGGATGCTAAGATCCCGTGGAGCAGAATTTAGTAGGACGTAAGTTCGATAAATCTAGAGTAAATCGGCGAAAGTATTGATGTTAGAAAAGCCCCTAACTGAACGCAGCTCGAGATAGGTTGTCCCTCTCAACTTCAACCGTACGATTTTTCTTTTATTAACCCCCGTTTATGAGTCAGGCAGACTCTCAAAAACGGACTGTTACAACAATAATGTAACGAATCCTACATACACACACAAAAAAAAAGTGTCCGCGAAGCAAAAACATTTTTTAGATGCGCAGTTTCTCGACCTCTGGTTTAGACTCGAGGCCGGAGTGTCTCGCCATCCCACGCCGGTCGTGGGCCGAGATCCTCGGTCGCGATGCGCTCACATCGTACAACTTTCATTACGTGTTAAAATTGTAGGCCCACGCGTGCATTTCAAATCGTTTTCTTTTTTTTTTTTAGTCCAAACATGTTGGCGATTTCAGGGGAGGCTGACGCCACCTCGCGGTAGAGACGCGAAGGAGGGTAACGCCGCGTTACAAATAGCCGCCTTATCGCGGTAACGCCTTAGATTTTTTTTTTTTTTTAACGCAGTAACGTACTCGTTATTTCTTTCAAAAGAGTAACGGATAACGTACTTACGATACTTATTTCGATTAACGGTTTCCGTAGTTACGTCATTCGCTTTCTTCCTAGCGAGACTTCCAAAAAAAATTACACTTCAATAATTTTCTTGTTTTTAGGCGCATTTGGTTCTTTCTTTATGTATTCGGGCGGAATCGTAAAAAAAAAAAAAAAAGAAAGAAAGATAAGGTAAATATGTCAGGTTTTCGCACGAACGTAATGTTTCTTGAAATATGGCGTTTACGCATACCAGTACCGTCAAAAACAACACACCGTTTAATTTTTTTTTTTTTTTTTCAAAGTAACGGAGATACGTAACACGTTAGCCTATGGACCGCCTACGCAGTAATGCCCATGGTAGGGAATGCTCGGCGCGCGCACTTGTGCGTCAGTAAATGGTTTATGTCCGCTAAAATATTACTTAACGGGGAAAGCTCTTCACTGAGAACTAGGGGACGGTCAGGGAAACTTGAGAGCTCGGGTAACCCACGAGAACGAATGTATACCCTGGGGAAAAACCTGCGTTCCTAGAAATCCAGTTTAGGAAACCATGTTCCAAGGTGAATAAATTAGAACCCATGTTTCAAGGTGAATGGGAGCAAACCATATCGTTATTATATTATAAATCAAAGTATTGTGTACTCCCGTATTCCCCACCAAATCAACGCCCCCCCCCCCCCCCCCTAAAAAAATAAAATTATATACTGCGATGTTTAGACGCGGTTGATCACCATTCACCGCCATCGCACGCGGTCGAAGAGCAGGCAACTAATACTATACTTCGTTTCAGCTTCGGTCCGAGCGCGGCCGATGTTATGAGCCGAAGGGCCAATCAAACAGCGCAAAAAGCGCAGCGTCATGGCGTGCTCTCTGCGTTTGATAAGACTAGCCGGCGGAGGAGCACGCTCAGAGAAACGGCAAATATCAGCTGGTCCTATCAACTGCAGGGAGCACGCCATGACGTTGTGTCTCTTTCGCTGTTTGATTGGCCCTTCGGCTCATAACATCGGCCGCGCTCGGACCGAAGCTGAAACGAAGTATAGTATAACAATACTAATGTTTCACTATTCGGAACAAGAAGCGCGTTTGTGACTATACGATAGCTAGGCGCCCGCGCCTAAAACCGGCTCGGCGCCACTCCCACTCATCGAGTACCCGATTCCGGTGAAACGAAACATATGCGAAACACCGCGAATTGTTCACTGGGCAGCGTTTAACGCGGCGCAACAAATACTGAAGCCGCCCCCCCCCCCCCTCTCGTCGTCTCGTTCGCTTTTTCACCCCCCCCCCCCCCCCCCCCCCCCCGCTGCTATCTTTCACCACGTGAAGTGAAGAGAGGTAAGCCGTTGGTTGGGGATTGACCCGGTGAGCGCATAGCTCACTCCGCACGGTGGGTGAAAGGAGTACGGAGCACGCCTGATCGAAACTGCTCCTCTTAATATTATTATTTTCTCCTCCAATTTACTGTTCGCACGTTTCTGAAGAGCCCGCGAACACACGCTTCCAGGGTCATCACCACCCTAAGTATTACGACCGACAAGCCTCATTATTGAGACCTTCGAACGGATTATTTCGGATCTGCCTCGTTAGTCGTTCGAGCGAAAAAAAAAAAAAAAAAAAAAAAACATCCACAAAAAAAATATATTTTTTTTGTTTTTTTTAGGGGGGGGATTTGTTTGGGTGTTTTTTTTTTTCTTTTTTTTTTTTTTTTTTTTCTCCACGTGCCGGAGGCCAGATGCGCGAGGCACCGATTGAACGAGACTGACGCGTAAGCACATTCGGTCGGCTCTACTCGTCTCGTCTCCGATTGGTTCACGAGTCCCCTGCCGACCGCTGACGCGGCACTCGTGTTCGGCCCGCGTCTCCCGGTGGCTTCCAATGGGTGACGTATACATCCAACATGGCGGCCTCGCTATCGAGGAAGCGTTGCACGAGTTCTACCGGTGGCTAAGCACCCGCATAGGAAAAGTAAAGGCTTCTTTATTTCTCCGGCGCACACGGCCTTCTTTTTATTCATTTTTTCAGCACCTTAGAGCTTTATGGATTGTCACAACGGAAAGATGCTAAAAGACACAAAAACACGCGGCGCAGACCGACTAAGAGCACATGGCTGTCCAGGCGCACTTTCCGCGTGTGATTGGATTAGCCTCCGAAGAGGGCTCCCAAAGGAAGTTAATGACAGCCGTGACGTTGCGCTTTTGGCGTTACTTGATTCGCTCCATCTCCTCGTCCGAGCTGCGTTATCGCGGGTAGAGACATTCCTGCGCCCCGCCGCGCACACATTTTATTTTTTTTTTTTTTTTTTTTTTTACATTAGCGCATACTAACGGTGGCGTGGCGAGGCCTGGATTGTCCCAAAAGAGGAGCTGAGAGCATTATGACGAAGATGTCGTTACTTTTCTTCATTCGAAAACTTTACCGATAGCGAGGATATCACTATAATCTCTGGCGATTCTTCTTTATTAGTATTTCTTCGCTAGGTGGCGCAAGTTACCACCCGTTATAAAAAGGTACAGCCGTGAGCATTATTTCATCCATGGAAACGCAAGGCGTGGCGAGTCTTCGAGCACCTCATTATCGCTTCGCAGGCAATCAGGTTGCTGCATTGGCCGATATATATCCACGTTGAAGGACCCATCGCGATACACACACACTGCGTTTCTGAATCTGTCAGCGAGTCCTTTCCATCGCTCATCACACGGGCGAAAAATGCTCGGTCACTGAGCTGTGGACGCATGCGCAGCGTCTGATATACCACACAGCAGAGCAACAGCGTATGCTCAGAAGGCCTTCCACAGCCCAACGGACAAAAATGGAAGCGTGCAAAAGGCGATTTTTGCACGTTTCTGGGGACCTGAGTCTTCCTCATTTTCCCCGCAGCAACAAATTCCCTGGTCTGGCAAATTTCTTCAATCGTCCCTGCCCCCAAAGTGTTCTTCTCCCTTTCCCGTTTCAGCCCATTTTGAGCAGATCGGAGTCACCCGGTGATGCATGACAACGAGCCGGACGCCGACGCTTCCTCGGAAAGTGCGCCCGGTATCGATTACAAGGCCCGTAGGAGCTCCTGCAGTGCTTTATTGCGTCAACGCCGGGACGGAAAGAAATGTCCCTCGGCTATCAATTAAGAAAAATACCCGTTCCCCTAGGCTCGAAAGTTTCATAACCCCTGCACAGGAGTATAAGGCGGCGGCGTACATGAGCGATTCCAGATTCCGGAGATAAAACCCTTTCAGGCACAAGCGTTTTTTTTGTTTTTTTTTTTTTTTCCGCAAGTTATGAAGAGCACTAAACCACTTTCTTCGATAGCCTATTTATGGTCATCGAAAATAAAATAAAACATTACCTTTATCTATGGCCGATTCCTCTATTAAAATCGGTATCAAAGATCGATCACCTCGTCGTCCGACGGCTCCCTCTGGTGTCTGCGGTAGTCCCGATGAAGTCGATCTTTGATACCGATTTTAATACAGAAATCGGCCACGCATAAACCTTATGTTTCTTTTTTTATTTAGTTTTTTTAGGATGTTTACAGTTTATACATTGAGTTGTGACCATAAATGGGCTATCGCAAAAAGTGACTTAGAGCCCCTTTAATTGAGCTTTTTTTTTTTTTTTCACACCAAGGCGACACCAAGCGGCGAAAGCTCAAACTACGGTTGGAGTCCGGCAAGGAAGTCACGCTACTTCTCGGTCCTTCTACGGGACTCGGATAAGTCACGGTGGAGGCAGGAAAGGGGGCGGAGTCTGAATCGTAGGGACAATGCCGCGACCAGAAAAGCTTTCCTCTTCAGTATTCAAACAGCTCTTAACTGTGCTGCTCTCTTTCGTTCATGCATGGAGGGGCAGATGGATGGATGATGGTAGTGGCTAGACCACTAGCATCGGAAGAAGCTAGTGGTCTAGCCCAAACAACAGTTCCGTCCCTCCCCTTTCAATTTTTCTCTCCATTCCGCCTCTAGTCAAATACTGTGTAACATGACGATTCTCTGCACCTACTCCGCCAATCTTCTTATCTCCCTGTTGACCGTATAGCCAAGGTCACGCTTCTCACGCATCATAAAAAAAAAAAAAAGACGTTCTGCAAACGCGGATCGCCGCAATATCCCTGGTTCGAATGCCGCCTGCCAATCTTGATCCTGGAACTCAATGTCACGCGGCATTCGAAGCCCGAATCTCGCGGTGACTCGCCTTCGAATCTGTATATGCAGACTGTACTTTTGCACGATGTATATAAGCAGAGTGACCCCGGCATACTCGGGTTACGACAGTGTTGCCAGTCTCGTACACGTTACCACTCGAAAAAAAGTAATGGATTACAATTACAATTATACTCTCGGTTTAAAAAAAAAAAGTACTCGATTCGATTGCTTGAAAGGAAGAGTAACTGGCCGTTACTTTTTCCTAATACTTCAGATTTTGTTCAAAAAAAGACCGGTTTTTCTACCGGTTTGAAAACGAGTATGTCCTGCTGTCGGTTATAGAATTAGAATCACCGAATTATAAAACCACTAATCTTCTTAATCGAGCGAATTTCGATACACCATTTTCCTGTCGGAAGCGTGGTTCGACGACACCTCGGCAGGAAAGGGCTCCATTGGGAAGGGGGAGGGAAAAATAGTTTACGGTTGCAAGTAATCAGTGCTAGATTGTTGCGCCAGTTGATGGTTATTCTGGGTATCGAAAAACACGGTATAGCGCTCGAGACGAGGATAAAAGGAGGAGATTGGACAACGCAGAGAAGCGCCGACTTCAACCGTTCGTTTCATTAAGAAGGATTAGGAAGGTTTAGGGAACCGTCTTTGCCCGTCGTACCGTATCGGATGGGCAAAAACGGTTCTCCAAAACTCCCTATCGTTTTAATACCGATTCGTTCGCGATGATAAAACGGTTCAAGTCGGCGCTCCGCATTCTCCAGTCCTCCTCCTTCGTCGTCGTCTCGAGCGCTACCACGATTTTTGGTTACGAGTAAATGTAGTGCTTCCAAAAGTAATCACAATGACTCTCTCGATTACTTCCTAATAAATGTAGTAAAGGATCACGGAATTAGTCCGGTAAGTAGTCGATTCCGAGTCATTTTGAGTACCTGTAATGAGTACCCTATACAGCTCAGAGTGTTGCTCACTCACGTGGTTCGGGTACGCCACATGCACATGTTGTTTTTGGACTGACCCTATAGAAAAACTGCACATCCGTAGTAGTAGTAGTTTGAAGCAAACAAACGAGGTCAATAAACATTTCACTAAGCAACGCAACCTCCCAGGGCTTAGCACCATCTCAAACCCTCCCGTAGAGTCGCGCATCGCAAGTGCGGAGAAAGCGGACGAGATGAAAACAAGCTCCACGGCCGAACACAGCACGGAGACCCGCCGACACAAACGAACGTCCGAACTGAAGTACCTCATTATATATGAACGATCTGACGACGACACGCGGGCACATACTTCGTTCGGGAAGGGGGGGAGGGGGGGGGGCTTATTTTTTAAAGAGGCGCTTGGAGGCGTGCCTTGAATTATTTACGCAATCTCGGTGGGGAATCGGACTGTCTATCTTTCAACGCGCCGTGTACAAACGAATGAGCGTTTCAACTGCGAGTGAGGAGATACCAGATTCGCGTGGAGGCGGTGAGGGATCTTCCCCATGCGGCGTGCAGACAACAGCGTCAACCGCAGCGAGGTGGCGTCAGTTATACGGCCGGGGGAGGGGGGGACATAATAGAGCGGACTAATTGGCACGATAAGTCGGCTTATTAGCTAATATCTGTTAGTTATCTTTTTTTTTTTTAATTTCTGAAAACAAGCGCGTCGTTTCGAATAAGAAACTTGCTGGGCGCCATCGAAAACCACGAAAATCAGTCCGTAGTAGGAAGATGTGGAGCACGTGGGACGCACGGCGCAGCGCTAAAGTTACCACCCGTGCTGCAGGAGCGATGCTAGTACCGGTTTCGATAACGCGTCCGCACGCTTTTCCCCGTTCCTCACCATTGGCGTTTTCTCGCCGCCAGCCTTCTGCCTGTTGCACGAGGGGCAATTGTAGCTTCCCGCGAGCTCAAAGTATTTCTAAAAATTATGTATTTAGTGGTTTACGACGACGCCCAGCAAGTGTCTCATTAAAACCGTACGTTTATTTTCACTAAGTACAACGTTAATTAACTCATTTTAATTATTCTATTTATCGTGAAGATTAGCCCCCTGCATTATGTCCTTCCACTCCCCCCCCCCCCCCCACTCCCCCCCCCCCCCCCCCCAACCCCCATCTTGCCATAAAACTCACCTCAACAGACATCATTAGCGTAGCTTTCGCGGTTTTTATAAAACACAACTGTAACCTCTAAAAAAAACACCCAGCGTAGTTTGTGACAGGATGAAAAAGACAGGGGCTTTTATTTCCGATGCCCGGCCTCCAAGCAGGCGTTCGTCGCCTTCGACCATGCTTTGGCTCCGCTCGCACGCTCAAGGCCCGCGAGACTCCGAAGAATTATGATATCGAAGGCGGGGAGCAGGCTCGCGCCGGGAAGCCGGACAATAGGAAAGGATTTCCCCGTCTGTCTCGTCCCGTCTCCGACGGGGTAACGGGACCGTTGCTTCCCCAAGCCGACGTCAGGCTGTCCGTGCACACATAGCCTCCTATATACTGACAAAGCCTGGCAGATCGCCACGAGAAGCGGCCGCCGAAATGGAAAAGGCGGAGCGGCAGACAACGGATGAGAGGAGAGCCTAGAGTGCCTCAATGTTGCTTGCCGGCTGCGCCAGCCAGCAACATTGAGGCACTCTAGGAGAGCCACGTGACTGGCGCCCCGCTGCGGCGAGAAGCCAAAACTCACTTCTCCCGAGCGAACAAGAGATCTGTTTCGGGTCCTCGCCGCTGCAAAAGCTGTGCGCCGACGTCCAAGTTCCCCAAGAAATGGCTCGTTGATGCTCTGTGCTACCAGATCCTCGCGCTCCAAATCTGCAACGTGGCGCTCTATGACTCCGACGTCGAAGTGCCAGGCTTTGCGAGTAGAGAGGAGGCTATGGTACGCATATCAATACAAAAGAGAAGCGGCGTTCGTGTGTGCGGCGAACGCCGCGTCTCTTTTGTATTGATAAGTGTACCATAGCCTCCTCTCTACTCACAAAGCCTAGCAGTTCGACGACGGAGCCATAGAGTGCCCGGCCGCAGATTCGGAGCGGAGGATCTGGTAGCATGCACAGAGCATCAAAGAGCCATTTCTCGGGGAACCTAGACGTCAGCGCACAGCTTTTGCAGCTGCAA
The DNA here is from genome assembly GCA_013358835.2 of Ixodes persulcatus. Lineage (NCBI taxonomy): Eukaryota > Metazoa > Arthropoda > Arachnida > Ixodida > Ixodidae > Ixodes > Ixodes persulcatus. The sequence goes on along the minus strand of JABSTQ010009795.1, from coordinate 706,211 downwards.
GGACCCGAAACACACTTATTCGCTCGGGAGGTGTTTCGGCGTCTCGCCACAGCGGGGCGCCAGTCACGTGGCTCTCCTCTCATGCGTTGTCTGCCGCTCCACCTTTTTTTCTTTTTTTTTTTCAATTCGGTGGCCGCTTCTTGTGGCGATCTGTCAGGCTTTGTCAGTATTAGTGCCACTAAATAAGCTACGCTTCAGAGTAACGACACTCGGTCATATGGTGGCTTAAAATCGTGCTTGCCAGTTATCTGAAATCACGGGAAACGCTTTTCCGTCCTCCACAAATGTTTAAACAGTCCGCGACAAAGCAAAGCAATATTACATAACTTTCCTAACACCGAATCTAATGCTGAGGAAGTCGCACTTTTGAATCATGACGATCGGCAGCTGCGTTTGCTTTGCACAAGCACCAAAATGGCGGCGCCCACAACAATGTCAGGGAACGGAGTGCCGATACTCTAAGCGTAGCTCATTTAGTGGTTCTATAGTCAGTATATAGGAGGCTATAGCTGTTGTTGCTTATCGGGTATATTTCTGACGTTCAACCCGAGCGCCCGCGCTGATAATAAATGGGCAAGGCCGAGTGCAACAAGCGTGGCTTCGCAGCCTATCCGCGAAAAACCCGAATTCGGTCATATACTACCCCAGTTCCGTTTCGGCGTAAACACCCTCTCTCGTCATGGAGGACCGATTTTAAGATTACGAATTTCTCCGGCCTCCGGCGCCCCCTGTTGCCTGCCGCCATCCTTATTTGGCTCCGAAGCCAAAGCATCTGCCATCGTTCTCAGTAAGAAAAAACAAAAACAAAAGACACTAAAACGCTTCTTATGGTGCACGATTCGTGCAGCAAGAGTCAATTTACCTTTAACCGTCTAATCCCCCGATCAATGCCTAGTCCTCGCTTACCGTCCTCGTGCACGTATCCGCAGCAATGACAGACTCACTGCCCAGCGCCCAAAATATACTTATAGGACAACGAAGCGCGCCAGCATTAACCCTTACTCGAGTTCCAACTCGTAAACTAGTTTTATCACCCGAAGTGATGCCAGTGAGTAAAAGTATGTTTTTATTTTGGAGAAAACTTTGAAGTCATTTAAGAAGGGTACAAGCAACATCCCTAAATACCAAAAGAACCCCCCCCCCCTTCCCCCCTCTGGCCAAGCGGGCTCCATGGGACGCAACAATACTTCACCATCATCATCGTCCCCAAGATTCCTGACAAGATGTGTTACGAAAGTCAAATGATATATACATCATTCTAAGAATGCGGACGCATTGTCTACAAACGCCGTGGCCAAACTCGTCACAAGGGACTACCAACAAACGTCGCGAAGATTTCAATGACTGTCAACAGCAATTTGTGACGCACAACCGACAACAGACTAGAAGGATGGCCAACACTACACCCGCTTCAGCATTTCAAAGCAGCTTGTACCATCTACCCCACACTGCGTAAAACATTTACGCTGCCAACACCAAGAGAAACGGACGGGGATAGATTATAATCAGCGGGTGTGAATCGCCCTCGAAAGCGCGAGGGCACAGATACCGATAGGGAGCAACCTCCGCTTTTCGGGTTTCGGGTCCCGATCGGTCAACCTAGTCACGTACCGCCATTAATTACTACTTAATAGTCTGGCGGCAGCAAAACACAAAGGTAAGAAACAAAAATTCTCATTCCCAAAGGCACTCGATCACACTTTCGCATCTCACGCCAATGCCGAAGGAAAGGTCATTCTGTATCGTGAATCGCTTTCTCTTCCTTCGTCCGCTTAACTCTTGAGCTCCTCGGTTTTCTCATCCGCAAATATGCAGGACGAAGAGTCCTGGAAGGCCAGGAAGCCTTGCTACCGACACATATGTATCTCCGATCCAACGAGCACAACGCATCTGCAACGAGAATCAGGCACGGATGCCCGCAAGGGCAGCAGCTCACCACGAGGGCTATCCACTTTCCCTTGGCTCCACCGGCGGCACCGGCGGTCCCGTCACCCTGGTCCTGGGACGAGGAGCCTAGCCTGCTGAGCAGGAAGGCTCCAGCCTTACGCTCCGACGGCGGGGCCGCCGCTGCCTTGACTTCAGCCTCAGACTGCTCCGTTGACACTACGCTGACAGGTCCCGATCCTCCGGCTACGTCGCCGGGCACTCCTTCCGACGCCTTCGAAGGGTCACCGTCGCCCCTCGGCGCGACGGGACCGGCCACTTCCACCGCACCCTCCACAGCTCCGACACCTCCGGTGACAGCTCTTTGCGACGCTTCGGGAGCGGACCGCTCCGGACTGTGGGCAGGTTCCGTGGACGCGCTGTCCTGGCGGTAGTAGAGGTCATCCTCTTCCTCGTCCCGCCGTTCGCGGTCCGGTTCGCGGGAATCTTCGTAGTCTAGTTCGGTCTGGTAGGGGTCGTCTTGGGACGGCTCCCCCGTTTCGTCGCTGGGTTGGGAGGAGAACCGAACGCGTCCGAAGTCCACCCTGTCTCCGCGACGGTTCTCGAGCACGCTCAGTTCGGAATCCTCGCTCGGTTGGACTTCCTCCGACGAGATAGAACCGAATGAGTCCTCGCTCCAGCGCGTGTCCGCCGCCCTCTTGCGCTGGCGCACCTGGCGACGTTCCCTGCTCTCCTGCAGGGCGGCCTCCTGCACTTCCCGGCTGTCGCCGAAGGGCTCCGACTCGAACGAGTCCTCGCACCATCCGGTCTCGGCCAACTTCGGTGCTTGCGGATGTCGCCGACTCTGCGGCGACGGCTCCTGGACGTCGGCAAACACCTCCGACTCCGACGTGAAGGTGGACGCGAGGCTCGAACTGCCCCGCCTGGATCGCGGCTCCTCGTCCGCCGGCGGCGAGCCGCCTTCTTCGAATGGCGGTTGGCCGCTGCTCGACCTCCTCAACTCACCGATGGTGGGGAACATGCAAGATAGTTCTTCCTCACCTGCAGGCGCCGTCAGTTCCTCACCGTCGTCGTCCAGCGTGTCCTGGTAAGGAAGAGGATCAGGGTGCTCCGGTTTGGGAGTCACGGGCGGCGTCATGCTTATCTCAGGTAAAGACATCTGCACCACAAGCGGCGGTTGCTGCTGCGCACTTTTGGAAGACTCTGTCCCACTCTGAACACTCTGCGACCTCAGCAGCGACAGCCGCCTCGAACGCGTACGCTGGGGCTTCTCCTTGGAGCCGTCCCGCCGCAAGAGATTCGACGCCATCACTTTGGACGCCATCACCTTGCTGTAACCCTGGCTGATCTTCGAACTCAAGTTGGTCAAAATGGAGCCCGACACCGACACAGACCCTTGGGCGGACGTTGAGGGCGCCGGTTCGGCCGACGTTACCGCCACGTCACTCAACGTCCGCTTGGGACACACATCGGGCAGCACTTCCGACGGCGCCACCGGAGGCACCACCGACGTCGTGTGTCGCCTCTCGCGGGCCTTGGACCGCTGTCTGCGGGGACTGGGGAACGACATCCCCGTCGTCTTCCGCCGCTCGGGACGAACCTCTGGCTCCGGCTTAGAGGACGCCCCCGCGTCGACGCTTTGCGGAGGCAACGGCGGCGGCGGCGACGGATGCAACATCTCGTCGTGGATCTGCGCTTCGACGACGGCCGGCACAAGCTGCGTTGACGCCTCGCTGGACGTGTCCGAGATGAACGCACCCACCACCATTCCCACGTCTCGGGCCGCCGGCGGGGACGGCGCCCGCTCCGGGGCGAGCACGGACGAAGACACGAGGTTCTTTTGGACGGCCAACGCCAGTTCCTGGCTAGCCTCCCTCAAGCGGGCCAGTTGTCTAGCCCTCCGGTCGTCCTTCACGTCGGGCGCTTCGTCGGGTTCCGCCAAGCAGCGTCCCACGTCTTCCTCCTCGTCGACCCTCGACAGTCCCGACGCCCTGCCGAGGTCCTCGGACAGCCTACCCAGCTCGCACAGGTCGAGGTCGCTCACGACGCCTCCAACGGCGCCCCGGTACCGCCGGTAGTCCGACGCCGTGAACACACTCGCCGAGTCCGACTCCTCGTTGTCGCAGGACGACGACCCCTCGGTGGTGCCTTCTTCCTGACTGGACACCACTTCGGGGACGGCCTCGAGCACGGTCCGGCGGAGGCGTACCACGTCCTGCTGGGACATGGGGCCCACGCCGGTCTCCTCCCGGAGGCGTCGCTCGAGCTGGAGCACCAGGTCTTCGGGCAAGTCTTCCTCGCGGGCCGCTCCGCCGCCCTGGATGACGCACATGAGCTGTCCGATGACGGCCTGCTGCTCGTAGAGTAGGATCTCGAGCCGCTCCAGCTTCTCCCACATCTTGACGTACTCCTGGGAGAGCAGGTCCACGGCGCGCCACGCGTAGCGCAGCTCCACTTCGAGCTCGCTGAGGCGGCCTCCGAGTCGCTCCATGAACGCGTCGACGGCGCCCTCGATGCGCCCGCTGAGGAGCTGGTAGTAGTCGGCGGGGGGCCGGCCCCCGGAGCCCCCGCTGGGGCTCGAGCTACCGCCCTCCATGCTGGTGCCACGGTGTCCCTCAGCCCGCGGCCCGGTGCCATAGCGAGCCCGGCGTCCGAACCCGCATCGTCCGCCGCGGTTCGTGAGCCAGCTCCTCCGCGGCGACCCGGAGTCGTTTTTTTTTTTTGTTTTTGGTTTTGTTTTTTCCACGGCGCATGCGCGTTCGAGTTCTTTCGCGTTCCTTTCGGGGGAGTCCACTCGGGGGCGAGGGTATCCGAGGGAGGGCGTATCGATCGCGATCCAGGGTTAGTGTGCCTTGATTTGAGAGTGTCTCCAACTGTCCAATCGCGGTCACGTGGCTTATGGACCGCGTTTGCAACATAAGCCGAGAGGAGGACGAGGGAGGTGAAAGCGTCGATCAGCGTCTCCAACCTTCTTTGCTCAGCCTCTCCGCCCGCCGTATCTCTCGCCACTCGAAAACGCAAGCACGCGCTACGTGCTACCGATCTGCACAGGAGGTGTCCGCCATCAAATTGCAAACGCCCGTGGTCCCAGTTGCTCCCTCTCTGAAAACTAGAACATCCATTCGGGTTCGGTGGGGGTGCCGGAGCCCGAAAACCGCGGTCGACGCGACCCTACCGGCAGGTGGGGGCACCTGGCGGTCGTGCGTTCAATCGAAGGGGGGGCCCCCTTTTCATTCGGCGTTGGCGGGCAACTGGCCAGCGAGGAGGAGGAAAAGGGGGGGGGGGGGGGGGGGGGGGGGTGCTTGCCGGGAGAAACGGAGCGTTTTATGGACAATGCGCGCGCGCGTGTGTGTGTGTGTGTGGATATATGTGTCTCTGCCCTGGGACCTGGGTTATCGGGAAAGGGGGAACGGCAGCCAATTAACGCGGCCCCATGGCGGCGGCGGCGGCGGCGCCGCGCTCGAGACTGGAAACATTCGAATGAAGTCTCTGCTCGGACGCCCCCATTTGCACCGCCGGTTTAACACCCTTCGTGACAAATGACTCCTGAAAACCCAGAAGGCTCCGGGCAACGGTCCTCATCGGTAGAACGAATCGATCTAACGACTTATTAAACGTAGACTTCCAGAACTAAGTTTCCCCACATACAAGCACTCTCTGCTTTCGTGGGCCAGAATGCACTGTATATCAAATTGCATTAATGAAATCGCTATTATTATTATTATTATTAAACGTGTGCTATCGGAAGGGAACTGGGATACAGTCAGTCGTAAATGTTACGACGGACTGTATCCCTAACATCTTTCATGCATTCAAATTAAGCTGCCCCCACAGTTATAGAGCCGCTTCAGTCCTATCGATGCAGCCCATAAAAGTCGCTGGTCTCGATCGGGTATCTAAGGGAGTTTTAGTAGATCGTTTTCTAAGGCCCGCTACCGCTATACAGGCGCGCGCTTCAGAGCATGCATCGAAATGGCAGCGCGAACTCCCGCTACAAAGAGCGTGGCCCTGAAACCACGCTCTACTAAAACTCTCTAAATAAGACTCACGTTGCCCGTTGAAGTCGGCAGGCGGGCATCTTTGTCTCTGTCCGCTACTTATAAAGCTACGGAAAGGGTGGATACGCACCGTAGCTAAGAACGTCAACCAAGCACGTCGGCTTAAACACATGGTTTAACATAATCAAGTTCACGGTCCCCTTTACCTTCGTCGTTTGTTCGGCAGCTTGTTAACATTGTTAACTTTTCGTTTCTCATCTTCCCTCTTCATCCTCTCTCCCTGCCTTCTCATTTTTTTCTGAGCTTTTACTGGGAAGTCGACGTCAAATTTGTTGCACAGGGGTTTGGACAGAAGGAACTTAGCCTACTTGAAACGCAGCCTAGTGTCTCCACAATAGATAAACAACTTGGCCAGTGCAGTATACGACAACTAACCTGGCGCATTGAAACTCCATATCCTCATCATCATCATTTCTTCATTAGTGATAGAGAGGGTACATACTCCGTTTCATCTCACGATGCATCGCAACGGACGTCACGAGCCGTGTCAGGCAATGCACCAACCAAAAAGTCACGTCATACGCTCCGAGCTAGGGATTGGTTCCGGTGGCTCGTAGCACCCACTGCGGTACATCCTAAGGTGAAACTGCGGTGCTGCGCTGGTAAACTTCCTCGTCTAAAGCAGAGACACCAGAGGCCCGTTGAGGCCTGACTAACTTCCTGCCGTCTAAACAAACGGACGACACAATTATTCTGGCCAGCTCGAAATGTTTATGTGTGATTTTCAGATATAGGTTCCGAAATACTTGTGCCCCCAAGTACCGCGATTAGCGGCACAGAGACACACTACATTTCCAATTGCGACCGCATTGATCGAAATTTCAAGTTCGGTATATTTCTTTACACACCCGTCCCCCCCCCCCCCCCTTTTTCTTTTTTTTTTACGACGGAGATGAGCTTGTTGTCGTTCCTGTCATCTGCAATGAGGACGTCCATCACGTCGAAGCCGGCCTCGTATAGCCCCGCAGCACCGACATCCGGAGACACGGGTCCGCGACACGCTGGGCTCAGGTCTCTCCAGACACCCTCCCCGGGCCAGGCAGACGTCGCACTGCGGCCGCCCTGCCATCAACGCTATCCGTGCGGAAAATGGCCAGCCAACCGAAACCTCGCCGACCATCTCCGTTCCGACGCACAGCAAACTCTCCGCGTGCGCGTGACCAACCGGAACCGGGCGTGACGTCACACGGGTCCGGCAAACCACTGCCGCATTTTCTCATCGACCGTAGGGGGGCGCTGTAGGTCAGTCGACCGGCCGCCGGCGGCTAGGTGGCGGAAGCTGCCACCTGATTTACAGGGTTACGCCGTACGCATCCATCCATTCCTTCGTCGTGGTTCATAAGGCGGAACGCGCGCGCGCAATCGGTTGCGAAGAGGCGCTTAGAAGTATTACTGCTAAAAGGGTTAACCTTATAGTTTTGTATATTCGGCTGAAGTTATTTGATGAAATTAGAAACGCTAGCTAGGTGGCGCAAGTCACCGCCCGATTTAAAAGGTTCAGCTCTATGCATTCATCCATGCACACGAGATAAAACTCTCGTGCGACCAAACCTTGAGCTTCTGTTGGAAGAATAAGATCCCCGACACTTCTCTCTCGTACAAAAAAAAAAAAAAAGTAGTTTGAAGACGTTTAGTTTTTATGGGTAAGTACATTTCTTTTTTCGGACTCTAGGAGGATGACATTTGTTACGAACATTATAACTGCAAGCAGATTTTAAAATCCTTAAAACGCACACGGAAAGGCAGCGACAGGAGCTTTTCTTTCATAACTATAACAGCCAACTGAGAAGCAATGTGTATGTGAAACGAAGGCTCTACTATTCAGCCTGTTTATTGGTGCGCCGTCACTGCACTTGACAGGTAAGGAGTCTTTCTTTTTGAGCCAACAGCCAGATAGACGGTATTAGTAGTCAATGTTTGCTTCAATAAACCTTCATCTGAGAGTGCGCTTCGTCTCTGTACCCTTCCTCGTCCTTGTTTATTCGGCGCTTTCCATTCAATTCAGAACACGTTCGTCACTCGAAAGTGGTAACTGCAAAAGGCCTTTTGGGTAGAAGTAATCGACATACGCAATAGAACAGACATTCCCATGACACATTTAACCTTATTGTTTATCCACTTCTGGAAGGCCTTAGGACTGATCACTGTGCCAAGATTTGAAAGTGATTTGACACGTACGCAACGCCGTCTGAAGAACTGTCGAGTGTCGAGACACCGTTTTGATAATATACGTGCTCGGGCTCGGTTAAGAGGTTACGTAACCCGTATGGCTCGTTTCGTTGCTCATTGATCTACTTGTGAAGTTACAATGTGTGCCGATTCATTTACCCAATTGTAATTAGGGCTGGGCGTCGATTAAAAGTATTAACCAGATTAGTCGCGGCAGTTTAATCGATTTATTAATCGATTAATCTGTCTCGGTTATTTCTATGCATAATATTTAAAACAAAAAAAAAAAAGTTCAGCCTTTCCACTCCGGTGAGGAAGGGCAGCGGAGCTGTAGCTTCTGTTTTCGGCGGGGGCTTTCCAGGCGAGCGATCTGCTCTAGTTTTGCAAGGGAATCTGAAGCGCTCGGCGCGCAGTGGAACTTGAGGCGATAGCGGCCTCGCGGCGGTTGCGGAACCATTCGCGCTGCTGTTGCGCACATCGCCGCTGGCTCCGTTCCCACTCTTCTTCCTCCGAAGGAATGTTGCCGCCATCTATGAGCGACGGCAGCAACCAGTTGTCTGGTTGCCGAGGCCGGAAAGGTTGCCGCGATCTATCAGCGACGGCGGCAAGCAGACAACCGGCAAGCACAACACTCTGGACAGCTACCGCCATCTATGAGCGACGGCGGCAACCAGTGTTGTCTGCCACGGATGTCGACATTTGTTTGGTACCGGACGCGATCCTGGGGAAACTAGCCTATAGAAACACAGCTGTAAAAATTCTTTGCTGAACATGTGATAAACGGCGCAATATACAACTTGGATGACGAATCAATCTCGATGTGTAGTTAATAAGAGTTCGAAGACACTCACACTCACAGATTACAAGATGCATGAGGCAAAGAGGTTCGTTGATATTCTCGGGCAAGAGCAACCTCCTTTTATTGTTCACAGCAGCCTCTGCTGGGCTAGACGGACACTCGAACGGCGGTGAAATGGCCGGGATACGTGTAACCTTCTGCACCCCCTTGTTTGCCCTTGATGCAGGTGTACTCGTTAAAGTCTGTGTGGTGAAAGCGTTTCATTTTTACTTTCTTTTGGTTCGACAAAAATATTACCGACTACCCGGTTCAAGTATTTAATCGCGATTGAAGAATGCAACGATGAATCGGTAGGTCAATCGATCCATTGCCCAGCTCTACTTCTAATACTCATACTTCTGATATGTCCGATGACCAGACTGGCGCGATACTTCGAAATACGTAACAAATAATAAACAAAATAAATACGTGGAAGACGTTGAATTCACGTTCCATATTGGGCGGTCCAATATTCACAGCAAATACCAGTTTCGTGGAATGGACACTTCTGACGCTTTTTCTTTTATCTCGTGCACCCGTCCACACAACAGACATTAGAATCTGGTATTAAATAATTAACCGTATAAGAACATATAGTCAAGTAAGCAGCAAAACGTTTTCTACTCGTATGCCTCTTCTGTTGGAGGACCATTGAGGTGCAGTATATTGTCTAGCCTTCGTTCTTTCGTGCGTAAACAAACTGGAAACGAACGTTCCGATTATCATCAACAACTACGCCCTTCAAAATAATGTAACCATTGGAAAGGTGCTAAAAGTAATGTAATTACTTTTAGCACCTTTCCAGCTACTTTCTTGCGATTTTGTTACACATTCCAAGTACAAGGGGGAGCGGAACCGAGTGCACCCTCCATAAATCAGAAAGCACATATTGATTGTGTACGACTCGGTCTTCCCACACCGTACGCCACACTCTTCTCCAGCCGGAAGTGACGCAAAGGCGCCACCGGAAACGGCCGAGAACCTCTGACATCGGCGTAACTATAGCTTGATTATTATTATTATTATTATTATTATTATTATTATTATTATTATTATTATTATTATTATTATTATTATTTGTATTATTAATTTTATTATTATCATTGGGATTCAAGACAGAAATGGTCAGTCGGGTTCTTAACCCCGATACACCACTACGAATGACCCTCTCAAGAAAGTGTCTCCAAACATTTAGGCAACTTGCAGCGCTGTTTAGTGTTGCGCCATCTAGCGGCCGAAGCAAGAGACAGTGGGTAGGCCAGGAAGTCGCGAATGCATTGAGCAAACGTGAGCGCTCGCTTGATGGCGCCGTTTGACCCAGCAGCCGAAGCAAAAAAAAATATGAAGGGGGAGGGGGAGGGAAGGGGGGCGGTGGTTTTAATACTCTTCGAATAGGTCCATACGGAGCGCAAGTGAAGGAGAGGAGGAGATGAGGCGCGCGGTGAGAGGGAGTGATCACGTGAACGACGAAGCTCTGCCCCTGCGGCTGCTCCTCGGTTCGGAGCAGACGACGTCTGGGACGTGATGTCCTCGTTTGTTGCAACGCGTCTGGTAGTTGTTCGTCGAAAAAATGAAACGCACTCTTCGAGGTGTTTTCTCTGCCCTTTGTCCTCGTTCGTAGAGAACCGATGGATATCCGAAAGCCATAAAAAAAATATATGCCACAGTCGTTGCTACGACTAGCAGACGACGCCGGCTTTCGGCAATGGGGCTCCCGGGCGGCCATGTTGGATCCAAGGCCGCACTGCGGGAAGCGACCGTCGCCTCTTCGGGAGGTTCCCAGGCGCAGATGGCGTGGTTGTGAGGCGGCGTGCTGCGGCGTGCGGAGCGGAGAAGATATAGTGCGGCGACACGTCACGCGTGCCCAGTCGTCTCGTTATTTGTCTCCTATTGTTCTCTATGCCATCGGCAGAATATAGTAGCCGAAGAAAACGTCGTCCCTTTGAAAGCCGTAGCGACACGTTGTTGTCTGGTCCAAAGTGCCCGGATGTGCCGGTCGCGTATCACTCCGCAAGCGCCGCAGACGCGAGCAACGCGATCGTCCTCCGTGTCGTCTGCTTCCCAGACTTTGGAAACCTGCTTTAAAACATCTCACGCGCTATAAAAAAAAAAAAAAAGAAAAACGCATTTGTATTTTCATTAGTGGCTACATATAATGTTCCATGGTCAAGAAACCTTGAAGTTCGGTTGAATTTAGTGAAGGACGTATTTTGCGCAAACGCAAAGCGAGAAACATGCGCACCACCCGAAACTCGGCGTTTGCAAGGTCGTCTTCCCTCACAAAGGTTGGATCCAATTCAGCACACGTGACCGCGTCTCCGCCAATACGGAGTTGGCAGCGCGAGGAAAAGAAACGCGATACTCTGGCTCTGCAAGCAGAGCCTCTACAGTTACTCTATTTGCGTCCATCCCTTCCAAAGAGAGCTGGGCGCTTCTAGCGCGGAGGAGCGGGGGCGACATCACTTTTTTTCGCAGTATGCTAGACGGTCGAATTTCGCAGCCGATAACGCGGCGCGGATCGTTCGATACCCTCCCAATACCGCACTTACGCAATGTGCCGTTCCAAATCCAATCGATGACGACGCCGGCACGAAACAAAGAAGGTCGTCAAAAACGCACGCAGCGGACCGCGAGCGCGGGCGAACACAAAACCGGAAACTCAAAGCACACCGAAAGCCCGAAGGCGACATTGTCAACCATATAAAAACGCCAAAAGAAAAAAAGAAGTAGTGAAGCAACAAAACAATGGCACAGCTATACAGCGACGCTGCAATAGAGGCCATAAACGACGACGTCAATTCCGCTAGCGTGCCGCGTTTCCGCTTGGACCAATTGTTTTTTTTTTGTTTTTTGTTTCCCTCTCTTGCATACTTCTGAAGTCAGTCTTAAAAGCCGCCCTTTTTGGCCTTTTGTTGTCGTCCTTTTTCTGTCCGTGTTTTCCTCCGCCGATCGGCACGTCTGAGATGGGAGCGTGGAAACGTACACTGCCCGCTTCTAAACTTTTAGTGAAAGGGAATGATTCCGTTTCGAGGAATATACGTGTAAGGATGCGTAACTATACTGTATGTGTATACCGTATACGCGACTTCAACGGTGCGCATTTCATCCTCGTCACCCTATCAAGAATCGGGCAAGTAAGGCCTGTTGCGACGGCCCTCGCTGGGGGCTTTAAACTCGAAAAGAACGTCTTCCGGAGGCCACGAGACCATCTGGAATCGCCGGCCCTCGCAAGGAGAAACACCGGCGTGCGTGTGCGTGCCTGTGTGTGTGTGTGGGTCTGTCGGTGTTGGGTTCCAGCAAGAACGTCGACTCCTTACATCAGCCACCGGAGCGCGGCAAGAACGTCGAGGGATTACATCACCTGCCCCTCGCTGAAAGAACACCCAGAAATTGCATCAGCCGCCCCCGCACTTCGGACACCTCGTGAACACTCGAACACCGGGGAAGGCTCCTCTCTCTCAGAGGGCATTCTCGCCCTCGGAGGGCTATATATAACACGGGCTCAGGGAGCCCGAAGTCGTCGCCGATCGTCAAATAACCAGTCGACCATGCTACTTGTATCGTTCCTGTACCTAAACTGTACATAAAAGTTCTACTTCCGTAACACCACTCCAGGCCTGTTTCCTCGGGGCCATGCAAGCAGCGAGCCACAGCCCCGACTCTTGGTTCCGCACCTGACATCGTCACCTCCCGAACGCAACAGGCCATATACGCCCATATATTATATAGATATCACAGTAAGTTTCTTGAAGCCCCCGGTTTCCGCCATGCATCGTGGGAAACCGCGACAACTCCGCTGGGGGGATCCGCTCGATCTGAGCCATAGCTTCCTCTATACTCATAAAGCCTGGCAGTTCGACGACAGAGCCATGAAGAGTGCCCGGCCGCAGATTTGGAGTGCGAGGATCTGGTAGCACAGAGCATCAAAGAGCCATTTCTCGGGAACCTAGACGTCAGCGCGCAGCTTTTGCAGCGGCGAGGACCCGAAACACACTTGTTCGCTTGGGAGAAGCGTGTTTTGGCGTCTCGCCGCAGCGGGGCGCCAGTCACGTGGCTCTCCTCTCCTCCGTTGTCTGCCGCTCCACCTTTTCCATTTCGGCGGTCGCATCTCTGGCGATCTGCCAAGCTTTGTCAGTATATTATATATATATTTATATATATATATATATATATATATATATATATATATATATATATATATATATATATATATATATGAGACTATGTCTGAGCACCAAGCAGCACGAGTGGTCTCGTGAACTGGCGCCTGCCTCCTGTAAACCACACAGTTATGGCGGCGTCATGCGCGCGGGGAGATGTCGGTCTATACACGAACTCATCTCTGTGACGTCACGGCGCGGTGGTGGCGCGTCGGTCGCACTTCCGGTCTGGGGCTGTGGGCAGAAGTCCCCATGCCAGACGTGTATTCCTGCGTTGTTTTGAGAGGAACCAGACAAAAACCTGCCTTCTCGTCAAAACGCCGCGACTGGGGCCGTACCAAAAGTGTCAAGAAAGGTTTGAAGGTCAGTTTTCACGTGCTCGGTTCGTCCGAGAATCTGGATATGTGCCGTGAAAAGGGAAAAGCAGACGCCGTCGGACAACGATTGCTTGGGCGGGAAGCACTTTGGGTTGCATTCACGGATACTTGTGGTCATCAGATTTATTTGTTTTGTTCCAACATGAACGCCAGAAAACCGTCAAGTTGTGCGGACCACCTGTGAACTACGTTCAGTGCGCCTTCAAGTTCAAACGGCCGCCTGATTGTTCGAATTGTCGTCTGCTCTTTCAAACGTTTCTGCTTGTCGTCTGCTCTCTTAGACGACGCCGGTCCGTAGACCAAATGTTGGCCCGGTACTTGCGATAAGAAGTGAGTGCAGGCCTCAAAAGACTTAAATTTGAAGGTTGGTAAACAGGCTCGATGTAAACAGTAGATACAAGGAGATGTTGGTCATTGTTACCAGTGACCAACACCGACTTAATTGTTATGCCTAATTCAGTTGGTCGGATTCTGCTTGCGATTTTCAGTATCGTCGTCGACCATCTCAGCTACGGTTCACGCTTTTGCAGCCCGAGCGGCGTCGCGACTGAAAATTCCGAGCAAAATCTCATCATGCGAATCAGGCTTTAGCGTACAATCTGCGGCGTCCACGCGGAATGAATCGCCACATGTCACATTATTCACGCGAAGTTTTGCGGTGTAACGAGCCTCGGTAATTTCGCTGACACCGCTCAAGATAGTCAGACATCGCCAGGAAGACGTAGAACCAACAATTCGAACGCGAAAAAGGTCAGGGGGACTCACACCGACGCCGACAACATCGCATTTCAATGGTTTGTTTATGGGCGACGGCGAGCTTCTTGCCCACAACCTATCGCGCATGCCCGGCGCCGGTGGCGTCCGCTAGGGGCGCTCCGGGCGCTCCGGTTTGTTTGTAAACATGAGTTGGTGTATAGACGCTTTGCAGCAGCTGTGCATGGGCGCCGCCATAACTGACCTTCAGTTTTTGTTTCCCCTTATTACGTTTACTTCACTTCATCATCACCAGAGCAGGCCAGGTTATTGCCATCTTAGATTTTATTCTGTCTTTCTCCCCAGCATTGGCTTTTGTGGAGGCTCGTCCACACCAATTTCAGTGGCTCGGTATCTCGGTAAAACAAGAGAAGGTCAGCATTGGCGGCTGTATTCTGGCTCGTGTGTAAAGAGTCTATAGTCTTGACATGGCCATATACGGCATTTCTGTAGGGGCCGTTTCGCAATTTCTCCATCAGTCCGCGTGTATACGTTTTCGCTGCACGTTTCGCCACAGTTCGTCCCCGTTTCTTAAAAAAATCGCGACTTGGCCGTTGGGTGGCGTCGCCTCCTATATAGCGTTGACCCAGCGGCAAAGACGTGGCTTTTTAAGAAGCTCGTTCGCACATTCGCGCTTTGACATGTGCCGAGTGTGTGCCCAGTGCGGTGTGATCCCCCGTAATCGCCGACACACTGGCTCCAGCTATCAGGTACATAGAACACTTTCAAACTGTGTAGAACTAAACAGAATGTTTTGCAGTATTTACGAGGTCGAATCTACGCGCTGTCAAAGGTTTTTTCAAGTAAACAAAAAAAAAACAGGAATCCAGAAATCATCCGCAGTGGCTCGCTCCGCTTTCACACAAAAATTGCACAAAAAAAAACATAAAGAAGGAATAGTGGAAGAAGAGGCTGAAGCAAAAAGGAACATCGAATAAGGGCTATTTAATGGACGCCATATACGCTCAGAACGCGCTCACATTCATAGGCTGCTAAGAGACCGGCACTCTCGATGGTGTCGAATGCACGCTGCGAGAGAACTGTGGAAGCTCTCCGTCAGCACACGCTCAGCAGTCGCGCACACAGCTATGGCCGCCTGTGAATACCTCCTATGGAACCCTCCGAAAATTACGCCCTCTTACGATCAATCCAAGAATACCGCAAAATGACGTGCGCAAAAAAAAAAAAAAAAATAAATAAAAACGCTAACAAGCTCGTTTCACCTTATGTTGTACCACAGCGAAGGTTAGAAGCGCGAGCTCATAGCGTTGGCAGCAGCTCATAATTCACGAGAGCTTGTGCCGCCTAGATGGGCCCCAGAGCAAGGAGCTCGCGCTTGTAGCCTTTTCTGCGGTACATCATAAGGTGAAACAGAGTATAACATAGTACTCAGTTACAAGAGACTGTATATACAGTTCACAGAGTTGCCCTTTGATGCTCTCGTTTGCCACTTTGCGCGGTATTTTCGGATCCACCTAATTTTTTCAAGGGGTCTGTAGGAGAGCGTCAGAGTCGTTTATCTTATTGCGCGGTTGACACCTTCCATCAGCCAACGGCTACGCGGGCATGGAACACAGAACCCTGGTTTCGAATGATTAGGGGGTAGACCTTGTGTCCAACCCCAAGTTGGACTGTCGAACTTTCATGTGCCGACTGGATCAGCGAAACTTCGAACTTTTGGGGAACAAATTCGACGAAGTTCGACTCGTGGACAGTGTCGCCCAACTTCGCCGGTGGAGTCCGTAGGGGCGCTCCGGGCGCTCCGCGTTTGTTTGTAAACATGAGTGGTGTATAGACGCTTTGCAGCAGCAGCTGTGCATGGGCGCCGCCATAACTGACCTTCAGTTTTTGTTTCCCCTTATTACGTTTACTTCACTTCATTATCACCAGAGCAGGCCAGGTTATTGCCATCTTAGATTTTATTCTGTCTTTCTCCCCAGCATTGGCTTTTGTGGAGGCTCGTCCACACCAATTTCAGTGGCTCGGTATCTCGGTAAAACAAGAGAAGGTCAGCATTGGCGGCTGTATTCTGGCTCGTGTGTAAAGAGTCTATAGTCTTGACATGGCCATATACGGCATTTCTGTAGGGGCCGTTTCGCAATTTCTCCATCAGTCCGCGTGTATACGTTTTCGCTGCACGTTTCGCCACAGTTCGTCCCCGTTTCTTAAAAAAATCGCGACTTGGCCGTTGGGTGGCGTCGCCTCCTATATAGCGTTGACCCAGCGGCAAAGACGTGGCTTTTTAAGAAGCTCGTTCGCACATTCGCGCTTTGACATGTGCCGAGTGTGTGCCCAGTGCGGTGTGATCCCCCGTAATCGCCGACACACTGGCTCCAGCTATCAGGTACATAGAACACTTTCAAACTGTGTAGAACTAAACAGAATGTTTTGCAGTATTTACGAGGTCGAATCTACGCGCTGTCAAAGGTTTTTTCAAGTAAACAAAAAAAAACAGGAATCCAGAAATCATCCGCAGTGGCTCGCTCCGCTTTCACACAAAAATTGCACAAAAAAAAACATAAAGAAGGAATAGTGGAAGAAGAGGCTGAACCAAAAAGGAACATCGAATAAGGGCTATTTAATGGACGCCATATACGCTCAGAACGCGCTCACATTCATAGGCTGCTAAGAGACCGGCACTCTCGATGGTGTCGAATGCACGCTGCGAGAGAACTGTGGAAGCTCTCCGTCAGCACACGCTCAGCAGTCGCGCACACAGCTATGGCCGCCTGTGAATACCTCCTATGGAACCCTCCGAAAATTACGCCCTCTTACGATCAATCCAAGAATACCGCAAAATGACGTGCGCAAAAAAAAAATAAATAAATAAAAACGCCAACAAGCTCGTTTCACCTTATGTTGTACCACAGCGAAGGTTAGAAGCGCGAGCTCATAGCGTTGGCAGCAGCTCATAATTCACGAGAGCTTGTGCCGCCTAGATGGGCCCCAGAGCAAGGAGCTCGCGCTTGTGTGCTTTTCTGCGGTACATCATAAGGTGAAACAGAGTATAACATAGTACTCAGTTACAAGAGACTGTATATACAGTTCACAGAGTTGCCCTTTTGATGCTCTCGTTTGCCACTTTGCGCGGTATTTTCGGATCCACCTAATTTTTTTCAAGGGGTCTGTAGGAGAGCGTCAGAGTCGTTTATCTTATTGCGCGGTTGACACCTTCCATCAGCCAACGGCTACGCGGGCATGGAACACAGAACCCTGGTTTCGAATGATTAGGGGGTAGACCTTGTGTCCAACCCCAAGTTGGACTGTCGAACTTTCATGTGCCGACTGGATCGGCGAAACTTCGAACTTTTGGGGAACAAATTCGACGAAGTTCGACTCGTGGACAGTGTCGCCCAACTTCGACTCAAAAGGGTTTCGAGTTTTGCAAAAATAATAATAATAATTTATAAAGTAGTTAATATAATATTGTATTTTATAAAAAAGAATCATCGATGGTCACAGAATATATAAAAGCAAATATGTGTACTTTTAGGGCAATAATGCGAAACAATAAAACAATACATCCGAGAAATATCGCCCTTTTCATCCGACAACTGGCATTAGCTGGTTTCTTTTTCTATATATAGTTTTGCTCACCCGCACGGAAGTCGAACTTCAGTAGAACTTTTTTTTCGAACTTCGCGTACGAAATTTAAGAAATTCGAACCTGGTCGAAAAATTTGCGCACGTACGCGACATCCTTACTGACAACTTAATAAAACGAAGGGCTTGGCTTTATACTGCTAAGACTATGTCATCTATGAGCTGTTGATTGAATTCGAAGAGGAAGAGAGAAATCGTAGGAATCAATCATCGCAATAAAAACACACACCAAAAGAAAAAAAAAACGTACCATATCAAATAAAACTTTTTTTAGTGCACTATTAAAGCCTCCAAAAGAAAAAGACGGCTTTTTCGAGGCTTCTATACCAAGGCTCGCAGCCTCTTCGTCGCGTTCTGTCCACGTTTTACTTTAACATCTTACGATTGAAAACGTGCGTCTTCATCTGACGATGTGCTCCCGCTCAGTGACCACTCGTCATTTTTACCGCTGTCGTCTCCGTTTTACGTGATTCTTTCGTACGAACTATATATTGGAAGCTCCGTTAAATGTACTACGATGGAACACTTCGTATTTTCTTGAAGGGAGAACGTTCGGTTGTATCATCGCGACTTTTTTTGCGTTTGTTGTTGTTCGCTGCGTTAAACACTTGGTAAAAAACGGAACCGAGGATTTTTTTTTGCTTCAATTTTTTATTGGAAACGTGGAAAGGGGTGGGGAAGCAACAGCAACCAACCGCAGTCTTTATTATTATTATTATTATTATTATTATTATTAAAGAAAGTAAAAATAAATAATGTATGTTTGTTTTGGGAGGGGGCGTTCCTGGAAACGTGGGAATCGCTTTTCGAATCTCAATTGCAACTGTGCCCCCTGTCCGCTTCTCTTTTTTTTTTTTAGTTTGGCCGTCAATGATTGTGAAGTAGTGTTAATATTCCGGGATCTTCGATAATTCCTGCTCGTAGTGTGTTCGACTGGCCAATTGGGAACAAATCCTCGTTTTCCCGCTCTCATATACAGTATATATATATATATATATATATATATATATATATATATATATATATATATATATATATATATATATATATATATATATAGAGTGTTTCAGGAAAGGTGGACAAATTCGATATTGCCAAAAATACGCGTCGCAAGAAAACAAAGGCTTGTGTCGTTTTGGTCCTGGGCCAGGGGCCCATTTAGGAAAATTATTAAAGTCCGGGATAATTATATTGTTAATTATTCTTGCGTAATTAACTTTCTTAATATTCTGTTTAAGGGCATGGTTTTAATTAGAAAATTGCTCAGCATCATCGAAAAATACGAAATCAACAAATTGCAGTACGATAGAAGGCACTCGCAGCATTTTACGGCTTTCTGAAAAACCGCACAAATTCGACGGGTTTTTAAGTTTCGGTTTGCAATCGGAGCGCATCTCGGCCCCGACAGCACTACGCCCCGTGGAGAAATAGTGCAAACAGCCTCTGCTGCGTTGCGCGAGGACAGCGCAGCAGAGGTTGGTTGCACTATTTCTCCACGGGGCGCGGTGCCACCGGAAGTAAGCGGCTTGTCCCGGAAGTAGGAGCTTGACGGGCTTTGTAACCCTTCCGAGTGCTGCATGGTTCGAAAAGCGTCGAGGGCGCTGGATTTTCGCTTGTCACATCAAGAGAGCCCGCTTGTATCCCATTCAATGTAAACATTTTGAAATTCTAGTTGATCAAGTGTGCAGATGTCCCAAGTTCAAATGCCTCATTTTCGGGATTTCATTCGGAACATGATGATTAAAACCCACTCAAAGACACAAGAGAGCGCGGACCAAAACATCGGCTGAATGCACAAGGAAGTCCAGCAAAACGCCCGACTTCCGGGACAAGTATCGAACTTCCGGTGGCTTCACTTGCGCCCTGCTCGGAGAGCTAGCTGCTATGCGCCATCCAGCCCCCTGTAATAGAGATCAGTGGTTTGCTATGGCTTGGAGTGCACGTTCGTTATTCTACCGTTGAATATGGACGTGAAGAAAAACCTCACACGTGCCAAGTTTTCAGTCACCAAGAGTCACACCTTTTTACCCTAGCGACGCTATAAAACGGCTTAAATCAGTCGAGTCGTATTAGTAGAGCTCACGACGAACCGCAAGGGGCTGTTTCGCGGCCTGTGGTTGGCCACGAGATGCTCGCCTATTCAAACCAATAGGGAGTTTTCGTAGATCGTTTCGCCGTCCCGCAAGGCCGTCCGCAACCCGCTACGATAGCGGGAACTCCACAGTCAAGGCTCGCGCAGGCGCAGTAGCAACTTCTCCGTTGCGGAACGCTTAGCGGAGGGGGCAACGCGGTCTACGAAAACTCCCGAATGATTGTCCATACTCTCCCAATACATGGCAGCTCTGGGTACCGATCGTCGTTCGCGCCGTCTATATACAATGTCGGCGTTAACTAACACGTACGGGAACGCGACCGTGCACACACGGCGGCGGTGGACCGGCGGCGCCGAGATCGTGCAACCAACTCACGCGTCAACCAACTGCGAAGCTAGCGGACGCACGAACGCCAACAAAAACAGAAGCGGCAGCGCGCGCACGGGAGGACCAACGCAAGCGGCGGAACAACGCCCCAACGAGTTGTAAAAGTGGGAGCTCGTAAAGATGGGTCGCGAAAACGAGGCCGAAAAAATAGAGGGGCGCCATCAACCTCGTTTTGACATTAACCGCGAGGCCGACAAGAGACGTTCCTAAACGGGTACTTCGTCGATTTTGACGTATACCCAAACGTACTATGCTGGTGCGATCAAGACGTTTCGAGACTGATTTTGTGGCATAAAAAGAGAGGGCAGCACGGTTATGAGCGCGCAGCAAATGAAAGGCAAGGAGGCCTTCGTGTCTCACTATACCAAAGGGCGTTGTTCTGTGAAGCCTTGGAGCTGCGCGACACGAGATTTCGTGACCGCGTTCACGAGCGCAATGGCGACCTCACCTTAGACTGCAAAACCAGAGCGAGAGCATACATAAATTCTGCGCGAAACTCGGCACATCTAAAACAGACTTGTGTCAAAAAGCAGCGAATTGTGCGAAGTGTTTTGAGTTGCATTCGCTCTTCAAGAATGACACAACATAGCTAGAAGACAAAGAGAGGCCGGGGCGACCTTCTTCTATGACCTCTCTTTGTCTTCCAGTGATGGTCTGCCATTCTTGAAGCGCGAGCGCCCCTCAAAACACTTCGCGCGATTCACTGCTTTATGACGTAAGCCTGCTGCAAAATTTCAAAGGTCTCTCTGTTTCAGATTTGCCGAATCTGACGCAGAATGGTTGGTTGCTCTCGCTCTGTGGTCGTCCACGAATTCACGAAAACTCGTGTAGCCCAGCTCCGAATGTTCACAGAACGACGCCTTTTGGCACAATGAGACACGAAGGTTCCTGCCTTCGACAGCTGCGCTCGCACCGCAGTGCTGCGCTTCCTTTTCTTACGCAACGAGCCGGAAAAATCGAAGCCTGCGCACAGGAAGCCCAAACATTCACCGGATGTGCGTTTAAATGGTGGATTTTACCCGGTGAAATTGCGAAGCGTAGCTTCCTTCCTGCGTACAAAATGAGACCCAAAAACTTGCCTGGGTCAACGGCGGACGTGTTCGCAGACGACCGAGTTAGCTACGGTTGTAACGTGTGGCGCCATCTACCGTAGGCAAAGCGAGCCGGCGACAGAGTGCGTCATCTGCTCGTTATGCCTGTCGGGAGATGGCGCCACAAGATTAGTCGTCGCTAACTCGGTAACTCGGGCAGGTTTGCTGTCGCCAAACAACCGACAAGCGCTGTTCTGTTGGCAAGCACGACAAAAACGTCTCGTTGCTGACATAACCTACCACTTGGGCGTCATTTGGCGCCGCCAATTTGCGAGACAGAAGGAAAACAAAAAGCGTACTTGTCTGCCGTTCAACGGGAAGCTGGGCTCGTTTTGTTGGCGGACGGGTATCGGTGCTGGTCCCATTAGACAGACAGACAACAACACGTCTCGTGAACGTTAGATACGTCTTGTTAGCAAATCGTCTCTCTTTTAAGTTTATGCATCACACCGACTGGCCCGGGGGGGGGGGGGGGGGGGGGGGGGGCAGTAACAAGTCGCTGAACAAAAGCTACCGTAAAACAAAAACGGATCTAAACGCAAAAACAAAAATTAAGTTTGCGCTGTCGGTGGGAAAACAAACATGCGCCTAAGTCCCTCTGGTGTGGACTACAGGCCATGAGGAGCTGAACCTTTCACGCAGCCAACACAAAAACACACCCATTCGCGGGCACAATTTGGTCTTCATTTCGCACTGGCATGTACTACTTTCGTCGACGAATGCTACGAAAACGTATATTTAAAAAAAAAAAAAGAAAATCGCACGCGAAAAACACCGACCACACGAAAAACCTCAATGTGGGGCTACATCGAAAGCAATAAAAGTGTGAGATTTAAAACTTTCTTCCTACACATCCTGTAACTAACCAAGAGAAAAGAAATAATTTTTTTTTTTCTCTCCCCATTATTGCCAGCAAAGTTGGCGCACACGCTGCAATAAAGAAGACGACTCGCCGAGGCAATCCCAGCACCCAGAATATGCGTAACACAAAAATGCATCTCACCGGATAAAAAAAAAATGAAAGGGGGGGGGGGGGGGGGGGGGGGGTAACATCAACATCTAATGCCCACATATTACGACATCACTTCACCCCCCCCCCCCTCCTCCCCCTCCTCTCTCTCTCTCTCTCACCCCCTTTCCTTCCGAGCGGGCATGAACACTCAAATCCCCCGTACACAACTTTGATGATTTAACGCATAGCTCAAAAACGCGTTTTCCTCATTCGCCTCGAGCGAAAATATGCCGTCGCTAGATGAGGTCTGAGATAAAAGAAAGGTGATTCAGAGTCGACGTAAAATGAGAGCGACATTAAATTGGAGTGACTGAAATGCAACAAAAAAAAATGTTTTCATTTTTTTTTTTTTTTTTTACGGCGTTTTGTAAAGACAGGTGAACAGATATACGCCCGCGCACGTGGCCTATATTTCTGAGCAAGCAGAGTCGCGTAAAATGTGAAGGCCATATTTATACGGTAATAAGAAAGAAAGAAAGAAACAAATGGTCGACGTAAAAAGAAATGCATCTTTTAAGTAACATAGTATACACAAATAGATATCACAGAAAGACTGTTCAGAAAGAGGCGGGGTGGAGAGAGAGAGAGAGAGAGAGAGAGAAAACGGAGCACTAGATGATAGGTGGAAAGATAGGAAGATATGCATATTAGACAGCGTGATGGAGTGTTGATAGATATGTGGTGCATATACACGCAACCGCAAATAGAAAATATGAATCCCGGAGAAAATCTCACCGGAGAAAAGCTCACCGGAGATAAGCTCACCGGGGAAAAGCTAACCGGAGAAAAGCTCACCCACTTTCGTGCGAGCCCGGAGAAAAGCTCACCCGGGTCTTTTAACAGACCCGGAGAAAAGCTCGCCTCGAATTAAATTTGTACGTAAAGTGGTCGTTATCATTTAATAGCGGTAATGCTACGAAGGTTTTAGTCGCCTCTTACACAGGTGGTACGCTGTGCAACGCCGTTAGTGCGACGCGAATTTTCGCATTAGATTGACCATCGTCAAACATTTCTCGCATAAATCTGTGCCACGAATGATCAACTTCCACGACACTAGTAGGTTTGATGGCAACCTCTGAATTCTAAGAAATGCGCACAAAAAAAAAACCGTCGCTTGTTTATGTTGACAGTGTTACGCTGTGTACACTCTTCACATCACGTGGATCTGCTGTAGCCAAGGCCAGGAAAAAGATCCAATATTAGTTTTTATTTAGATGCGACTTTTTTTAGACTTTAAATGAGAGTTATTTAATTTAAATCAGATTAATTTATTTGAAATAACTGTAGCTAGAAATGATTTATTACTTATGATTATATGAAGTCCTAGACACGGCAGATTGTTTGGTCAATTCTTGGTCAGTGAAACAATGTGGAAAAAATATAATTACTGACATTTTCACATTTTTTTTGTTAGTGAACACCCCGCCATAAAAAAATAAATACAGCTTAATTTTTAATTTTTTTTTTTTTTTTTGTTAGCGGTTGTATTTCAGTTGAGTGAACGTATTTCACCTGAATGAACGCTCAATTCTTCGATTCGGAGGTGAGCTTTTCTCCACATCGGACAGTTTTGCGGTGAGCTTTTCTCCGGTGAGCTTATCTCCGGTGAGCTTTTCTCCGCTGAGCTTTCCTCCGCCGGCCAGAAAATATATAGGGGGGCAGAAAGACGGAAGCGATAGCCGAAAAGATATACGACACACACGAGAAATGAGCTGATACGATCGATACAGATACGGGAGAGACAAAAAAAACTATAGATACGAAAAAATATATATACAAAACATAAAAAAGCAGATACGAAATACACGAAAAAAATAGATACGAAATAGATCGATGCGAAATAACAAGACAAAGACATGGACACGAAATAGGTAGTTTGATATATATATTATATATATATATACACACCAGGGAGGCTATGTTCGACAAATGTTTCATTTCTCCTAAAAAGAAACGTAAGTGACGATATCGCGTCTGATTGGTTAGAGGCTCAAATGACGAAAGAGGGAATTTTCGTCATTGGAGCCTCTAACCGATCAGACGCGATATCGTCACTTGCGTTTCTTTTTAAGAGAAATGAAACATTTGTCGAACATAGCCCCCCAGGGGTCTCAAACACGCGGCCTGCGGGCCGCATGCGGCCCGGAACTCGCTGAAACGCGGCCCGCAAGCATATCCATCGTCTGCGAGCCCCCGTTCCCATGTCTTGAGCGCTAGATGCGCCATAAATATTAGTTTCATATCGTCGATTTCTTTCCGCTCGAAAAGGTATAACGTGCTCACATATTAAACAATATTCTGTTTCCTTTTGGACTGATTATTGCTTCTGTCTAAATATTCGCTTCTCAGTTCTTCCCCGAGTAAATCAAAGGGCACAACACCACTATACTATTAGCGGCGAGATGTTTTGGTGGCGCCCTCCTATGGTTCCCCCTTGTGACGTCATTACCTTGCAAACAACAAGTTCGATGGTGTTTGTAAATAGCATTGTGGAAGCTTGAAATCATTGCGCTCTCAAAGGAACACTGCCAACACCGTCAAAATTAAAGTTCTTTCATTCCTCTTATTTCCGTCGATGATAAATCCCCTTTCCGACGTCATAGTCAGCGTTCGGCCAATCGTGGAAGGCCGACCACAGCGACGCTTTCGGTCGCGCACGTCGCCAATAGGCTAAAAGCGCGAGCTTTGCACAAAGAGGCACCTCGGCAGCATGAACTGTCGCTCAACAGGACCAACTCCCGAAAATAAAGCTATCTGCTCGGGCTTCTGACCGTTAGAAAAGCCATTTAGAGGCGTCATGAAACGATATCGGGTTGGAATGTTCGCGACTTAGCAGAGGCATACTGGTCCATGTCTGGCCCAAGTATCTATTCGCACAGACCGCCGCTGATTCAGAAGCTTCTTTGTCGCGGTGAGATCGCGAAAATAAAAGGGTACTATGTTTCTTTCGGTCTTGCCTTCGCAAGGCTTGATGACGTAATTGTGGAATCGAAACCACCCGCCTGGTGACAGTTTAACGCTGCTCGTAGTTTGGACACGAGAACTGCGTGAGTACTCGACTTCGGCTCGTTAACAATCAATGCCTCGGCGGACCCTCGGGTAAGTGGCCCGTGTCCAACCACCGCGATGATGAGAATAGCACAACTCGGACAATGCCCAGAGCTCACCGGGGCGCGTCTTCTACTTTGCCAACCCCAGCGCGTCGAGAAATCCTCATCATCCGAGTCTCAACCGACACTTGTAACGAAGATCACCAGGTCCAGCGCTTGATGTCATCAGCCTGACGAGGGACGTGACACTTCAAAAACATTTCTAACAGTTCATGTGTAAATATCTAGGCATTAGTCATCTCGTCGATGCTCATGTTTCTCGGAATGGTTTTGGCGACTGCCATTGCCTAGAAAGAAAAAAAAAAAAAACTGAGGCAGGTTTATTCGGTTATTAACGTTAGGGAGTGAATCTAAGTAGTATTTAGCGGAAGTAGAAAAAAAATCGTTTCATGGCCCCTTTAAAACGCAAGTATCTTCTTATAATGTTACTATAAAAATCGTCAGTAAAGTAAAAACTGCCGTATGAAGAGATGTTTGTTTCCTTGGCATGGTGAGTGAATTGTGCAACAGGAGAAGAGCAGTGTGATTGCTCTAGTTCCATTGAAAACACATTGGCGTTTTAAATCTGACCACATCAGTTGTGGGTCCAAAATAGGCGTACATGCAGACCAAAGCAAAAGATGTCACTGGCAAAACGGCGAGTTTAAAACAAAAAAAAAAGGCAGAAAGCACCGGA